>JBBPBX010037366.1:0-13623 GCA_038048925.1 Garcialebias charrua | reverse complement strand
TGTGTGTGTGTGTGAGAGAGTCATAACCCCCCCAGGAGAAAAGTCCACCAGCTGCCACTGCTAATGATGAAGAGAAAAGTTCTGCTGTTTCCTGTCAAAAAATAAATCAACTTCATGAAACTTCTTTAGGATTTAGTCAGAGTTGAATGTTTGTATATTTGTGCTGCACATAAAGTCTGAAAAGTCCTGTGAGAAGATTAAAGGTGAAGAAGAAGCTGACAGACAAAAGGTTTTATAGAAGAAACGTCTTCTTCTCATCCACCTCTTATTTGTGGTCAGGCCCACCCTCTTCTCAGGTGGGGGTCCACAGGCTGATGGCATGCTGTATCTTCTTCTTCTTGTTGTTTTATGGCAGTTGGCAAACAACTTATAGGTGCATTACCGCCACCTTCCAGCATCCTGTATCTCTTTCTAATGTTGAAATCCTCTTCATGAAGGTGACCAATGAGCAGGAAGCTCCTGGTGGTGTGTTTCCTCTGCAGCAGCTGATAGCACTGAGCAATCAGCTCCAACCAGCTCCAGCTGCTCTGAGTTTAGTTTAAAAGCAGCTCCTGCAGCTTGGAGTCACTGCCAGCAGCTCTGAGCTCAGTGTTGGTGCTGTCTGTCAAGTTTTACCTGCAGCAGGATGAGGTGAGGAAGCTCCAGGCTCCATCAGTGATTCTGCTTGTCCTAATTATCAATGTTTACCTTCTGCTCTGAACTGTGTTGCTAACCTGATGAGCTGAATGTCTGTGCAGGGTGTTGTGGATTTCTTTCCTGCTGCTTGGAAGCATCACCTGCTATCCTGAAGAACAAGGTGAGTCTGAACAGGAAGTGATGAGAAAAGTTTGAAGCTGGATCTGGTGCTGACTACATGTGTTTCTCCTCAGGCAGTGAAGGTGAACAGCCCTGGTGGTGGTCTGTTTCATCTTCTGGATATGACCCCCCACAAACCAAGTGGTGAGAAACCTTCAGGTCCACGCAGTGGTTTTGGCAGCTACATCGGCTATCCAGGGCAATACTACAGCGACATCACTGCTGGGGGTGACGGTGGCTCTTATGTGGTCCAACAGCAGGGTGGCCCTCAGGACTATCATCATGGGGCTCCAGACAGGGACAGCCCTTACCAGTCTACAGAGGACAGCTGGAGTTCCTCCTCTGATACCAGTGGTGAGGATGAGCCTGTCTTCACTCCTGTAGAGGACCAGGATGAGGTGTATGCTTTCAAGTCACGCTCGCGCTACAACCGTAAGCGCATGTCCTTCAATCAGTTCCGCTACACTCAAACAGAACCACTGTTCTCCAGGGAACCAGTGTTCCACCACGGACAAAGGCATCAACCCCAACATCCAGTCAAAAGAGGCAACTGATCACTCAGTCGGTGTGGTCTCTGCTGGGTCTGGTCTCTGTCTCTCGGGGCTTCATGGTCCAGATTTTGCTTTTTAGATGGTGCATGATTTAAAAATTGGAATAAAACCACCAGATATTTATATAAGTTGTCGTCTTGGTATCATTTAAGTTGTAGATGTCCCTTTAAACCTATAGTAAATGGTTTCTGGTAACAGATGTGTTGGATCTTAATCACTTTTGGCTCTGCTGGAGTGGAATTTTATTTTGACAAAAGGTATTCATTTCCAGCCTGGGGTTAAAAATGTATAATTTAGCCTATGACTCAAATTGTACATGCTCAGTTGGCTACTTAACAAGATAATTTTTCTGTGTGCCTCTCCTGTGTCCAGAACTGAATGCATGGTACACCTTCATCTGACTGTATTCAACAAATGAACTGAGTTTCTGAGCTATCATGCTTGCCTCAAGATTATTGTATCTTGTCTCTGGTATTTCAGTTTTATTGCTACATTATTTGAATGTGCTTTATAGAAATCACAAACGTGACCGCAGCTCGGTCACTTGACAATGTCGTCATAAACTAAACTTTCCTCTCTCGAGTCGACTAAGGCTACGTTTACACTGCAGGCAAATCTGACCCAAATCCGATTTTGACAGTCTGGACGTGATAAATCCGATGTTTTCAAATCCGACCCAGGCCATTTCAGTATGTGGTTTTAAATCTGTTTTCAAAGCTCAAAGTTTTCAATGAGATGTAACTTTAGTTTGGTATGCCAAAATAGATCAACTAAAATTACACAGACTGATTTCACTTTCTTGCATTTAACACGTCAGGACATTTAAATTGCAACAGACATACAGGATGTCAATATACTTGGTCTGTGGCTCTTGGCTTAAAAATGTTACCAGCTTAGAATTTGAGATGAGAGGTTTAAGAGGAATAGGGAGAGGTTGGAGAGGTTTAAGAGGAAGTTATTTGTCTTGAGTATGTTACCAGAAATGACACTTCCCATCAGATTTCTGCTGAATCCCAGGTACTTTTGTAAACTGACTCATGAAGACAGCCTGGTAAGAGTCCTCGAAGACCTGTACGTCCGAATGGGCTATTCGTTTACTTTTCAACGTCTCCTGGGTCCGCGTTGATCATCAGAAAATGCGTCAGCTCCTGGTTTTTTGGCTCAAGATAACTTATTCCAGAAAGGAATAAAAGTTCTGAGCTTACGCTCGGTTCGAAGTGGACTGATAAGCATGTTATTAGCCCTTACTGAAGAACAAAGGTCTTTGGCTCTTGACCAAACGTCCGACAGCTTGAAGAGAAAGTTCACATCTCCTCTTCCTTACAGGAACTAGAGGTTCCAGGAAAAACTTAGAACCCTTAGAGGATCTGAGATCAGTGACTTGTGCCTCCCCGATTGGTTCAAAAGAACCAGTCGGAGTTCACTTGCTTGCTCAGACTTGGGATCTGAAGGACCCAGGTTCGAACCCCGGCCACGGCACACCTTGGGGTGTCTATGAGTGCACATTTATTTTCCCCAGCTCCCCGGGCACTGACCACGGCTGCTCACTGCACCACCTGGTGGTGGTTGGGTTAAATGCAGAGGCCAATTTCGTCTGTCAAGTATGGGAACATACACAGATGACAAAAATGTGACATTTTTATATATATATGTGTGTGTGTGTGTTTTAAACCTTACCATATTCTTGCAATATTTTAAACAATGTTTCTAAACTCTATACCTTCTAAGAGCACAGATTGTCATGATCTCTGCTCTTAGCTACCTGCAAGCACTCTTGGCCACGCCCACGTCTCTGCTGCAGAGCAGAGATTGACATTTTGCAGGATTAAGCTTCTCCTGCAGCTTGTGGGTTGCACACAGGTGCAGCAGGTGCTAAATTTTCATTCATTCATTCAACCTTTATTTAGTCAGGTAAATCTTTTGAACCTCATGGGCTCATTTACGAAAGCGACCTGCTAAAACTAAAGAACAATGAACAGCAGTGATAGAATTTCATTAAACAATAAACAAACAAACAATAAACAATAGAAAACCAAAAGAGAGAAAAAAACAAAAAGATTTTTTTTCTTTTTTTAACAAAGTATCAAAAAACTAGCAAAACATTATAAGGTATTATAAAACAATTCATTTTAAATAAAAAATTCCATTCTGATCGTGCGGCTCATCCATCAGTCAGACAATTGTGTGTCATGTTCAATCTTACTTTGACAACACACGATAGAGCGAGTCCGTGAAAAACGAACCGCAAAGTAGCGAGGGACTACTGTATTTCAAATGGTGCAAATTCAGTGTTAAAGTATATTATCCTGGTAAAGATGTGTTAAATTCCAACATGCTGCAGCTAAACACAAAAACGTCACACAACAATATTCAGCTGTGCAGAATTTGTGTTTATTCCACGTCAGAAGAAAATATATTCATAAACACCATAAAACCTTTGAACCCTGAGTACCGCTGAAATGGGTATCAGCAATATTTTTTATTTATTTATCAGAGGTTTTCTTTGAAGACTGCACACTAAATGGCAAATTCCATCATCTGTGAAGACCTGCTCACTGACCTTCAAGCTAATGTGGTGTCTGAAATAGTTCTGGAGGACCAGTAAAAACAATGGTACATATAATAATGGGTGACCAGGACTGCAAATCATCAGGCAATTGGTCCAATTTAGAACAGCAGAGACTTATGTAAGCAACTAATTTAAATGAAACTTAAAGCCTTTTGCTAGTTGATACAAATATTTTATTTATTTTTTTATTTATAAAGTGCCAATACAAGACAAAATTTCTACAATGGCAAAAAGAGAAATAACAAGGCAAAATTATAAATCTAATTTTTTATTTATTTTTATTTATTTATTTATTTATTTATTTATTTATTTATTTATTAAAGTGTATTATAAAGTAAATATTAAGCATCATTGTTTAATAAGTCCCTTACTCTATATAATACTGCATTGGACTTAGATGTTTTAATTTTTACAAGATTTATATGCTGTAATTTAGTCCAGAAAAACGTTCAGATTAAATTCCAATTAGTATGTCCAATTCAAAATACTGTCAGATCTGCTGCATCATAAAATGCCAATTCTTATAAAGCTTTCTTTCTAAAATAAAAATAAAAAAGAACTTGTCTTGATGCTGCTCAATAATGTTGAAAAATCTAATAAAGTTAAGTCAGGTCTTCTGAATGGATTCAAAATAAATAAATAAACACAGCCGCTTTAGACTGCTGCCATCAGGGAGGAGACTGAGGAGTCTCCAGGCTCGTACCAGCAGACTGAGAGACAGCTCTGTTCATCAGGCAGTCAGAATGCTAAACACTCTGCCTGCTCTGCCTCCCCTCCCATTTGAACTGCCTTAACACAAAAAACTTTCTCACACATTACCACTCAACACAAAGTTTTTAACACTGGACTCTGTGTCATCAAACGGGTTATTCACTAAACTCTCGGTCATGTGTTCATTCAGTTTGCACTACTTCTCATATTTGCACTAATGTTTGTATTACATTACTGCCTTTAGTCATACTACTGTTTACATTCACTGTTTACATTTATTAATACTGTTTACATTTATTACTACTGCTTTACATTTATTACTACTGTTTACATTTACACTACTTTTATCTACACTACTGCAGATACATATACAGCATTCTCTGACTAGCCTTATCTAAGGATGCCAAATGTGCCTTATGTGCCTCACTGCATATGCCACTTTGCCTCTATACCAACATCAACTACCTCATACATATACTGTGTACATTAACTTATATGCTGCTGTGCCACTCTTTGCAAATGTCAATGCTAGAACCTTCAGTTTATTTTATAGATATACTTTTTATACTTTTTATACTACTATGCAAAAACTCAGGACAGTATTACACTTTTATTATTTCATTTTATGCTTATGTTCATTGGGTGTTTGGTGTTTTAGGGGTGTTTGGTGTTTCAGTGTTGGTGTAAATTTTCATACTTTTATACTATTATGAAAAAACTCAGGACAGTGTTACACTTTTACTATTTTATGCTTATGTTTATTAAATGTTTTAGTGTTTAGTGTTTAGATGGTTACTGTTGCACCGAGGGACTGAGAGAAATGCAATTTCGGTCCTGTGTATGTCCTGTACATATTGCAGTTCTGACAATAAAGTTGACTTTGACTTTGACTTTTGAATAAATACATTTCAAATATTGTTGAAACGTTTAATCTTGAACATCGGATAAAGATGAAACATTTCAATATTTTTATTTTTAATGCGTCCAGAGGACATGACTTCACTTTTTTTTTTTTTAATACTTGGGTCAAATCTTTATTTAGACCTGATCCCATATTCTGGTTGAGCATATTTGACAGTGGACAGAAATATCTCCCTTTGAACAGGAAGAAGCCTCAAACAGAACCGGGTTCAGGACGAACGTCCATCTGCCTCTGTGTCTGGGACCCAAAAGGACAGGAAAAGTCGCAGACAAGGAAATATTAGGTCAGCAATAGTTTATGTATGGGAAAAAAACACAAAGTTAATGGCAATAATTACAAATACAAACAGAGTGCGTAAAAACAGCAGAGTGAGGAAATGTGGTTTGTATATGTCCCCCAGCAATCTGACCCCAAATCTTACAGACTTCCTTTATGTTATATCTGAAGAGATGTGTTCAAGCTGCTGTTAAATACACCGTATTATTTTACATTATTTATGTAGCCCACCTTTACCCTCTGTTTGTAGGTAAGGGCCTCCTAGATTCTTATATGTAGCATTAGAACACATTTAACTTGGGAGTTTTTAGATTTCTTTAAACTGTTACCAATTTTATAAATTTAATCAATGCACTAAAATATTTGTCTGGGTTACATTAGTGTTTAGCATATATCTTAGATTTTTTAGCATACCATTAACCATTAATTTAGCATATATCAGCGTATATCTTAGACCCTTGTATACTGTTTCTTTTTACACTTTATATTTTTGCTATTTTTGGATATATCTGGGACCTTGAGTTCGTTCCACCTCATGTACTTTGTACCACATGTGATGCAATGACAAGAAACTTGAATTTGAACTTGAAGCTCTAGACATTTTTTTTTTTTTTTTTAACAAACCGACTGTTTTGTTCTGAAAGAGTGTGCAAAAATAAAGTTTTGAGTTGGTTTTTGCCTTTGTGCTTTCAAAGCCTCTTGCACAGCTTTTGTAGACACAAATGGGGATTTTACAGAAAATGGGTTTCAAACCACTGCATCACTGTATGTATGAGTTTGCACTTCTCCAGATAGCTATTTCGGCAGCAATCTTATGGACTACAACCATCAAGTGTTT
Organism: Garcialebias charrua; assembly: GCA_038048925.1. Taxonomy (NCBI): domain Eukaryota; kingdom Metazoa; phylum Chordata; class Actinopteri; order Cyprinodontiformes; family Rivulidae; genus Garcialebias; species Garcialebias charrua. Next base: position 6,961 of record JBBPBX010037366.1, on the reverse strand, counting down.
CCTAATTGACTCCTAAAATCCCCCTTTCAGGCTATCCTATGTTTGTGTGTTTCATTTACACCCTGACGGTCCACAGAGCAGGCTTGTGTGATGCTTCATCTAATTACAGGTTGCAGGGGACAGCAAATGCTAAGTGTTTATATATATACCGGTAGTACTTGTTCACATAGCTCTGTTCACACTTGAAGTGAAACTCAAACACACAGACTTGCATGCTCTGACAAACAGGTGTTGTCTTGGGTTACTGAGTAACAATAGTGGGTCTCATAGAGAATTAACCAGTTGGCTGACGTGTGTGTGATTACAGTTTACGTAGCAGGTGATAGACAGCCTCTTAATGGTTCAAGTGATGCACAGTGACCTTAATGATGCAGTTTAATGCAGTTAGAGTTGTGTAGATCACTGGTGTTTTAAGAAATATCAGGTTAAGTCATTTTGTTAACTTCAACATTAACCAAGGCCATGCTTTGTTGAAGTTTCTGCACATCAGACTGTGAGTGAGAAATAAATATTCATGAATAAATTAATTTTAAAAGTCTGCTAAAGCTTTGGAAAGGGTTTACTTTATGGCGAGAGGCCAAGGGGAAAGAAAATCTGAAAACTTGAGGTCGAGGAGAAAGCAATCAGCACTAATTGAACAATTGAAAGATGCTGAGATTATCAAAGTCTCTGATGCCCGGAAACATTCAAAGAAATGAAGAAGTAAAGAGGATTGAAGTCTGGAAGGACTCAAACATGAAAGAAGCCAAAAGGGATTCAAACTAAAACACACACAAAAAGGGGCTGTAGACAACAAGAATAACTCAAATCTGTAAACACAACTCCTCTGGTGGCAGCCTCTCTGAGTACCACAGGTTCCTGAAAACAGCTAAATCATCCCTTATGTTTCTGAGGTGAACAGTATCTTTTTTTAAATAGCATGTCAGATTCTGCTGGAGCTGTCTTTAAAGTGTACTTCAGAGATGAATACTGAGATATTATATAACATGCTAAATCAACAGAGGGTAGGATAACGTGAGTCATAAATTATTCTGAAAACAAATTCATTCTAATTTTAGCTTGACTTTTTAATAACAGATCAAAACAAAAATAGAAAATTAACTTTCATCTGACTTAGTTCTTTTTCCTCACTGTTTGGAATTCTCTCTGTTAAATAATGTATATGAATACATGAAATTACCGGAACTTAAAACTTAGCAGTCCTTGAAAGAATGCCCATGCCAAAGTCGGAAACAAAGATATTTTAGTATTTAGAGTACCGGCCGGGTATGTCATGAGCATGACACTCAGCTACTACCCCATCACATTTTAATCTCAATGTAAAATTGACTGAGTTGAATCTGCTTTTGTGTTAGCCAATGTTGATGAGCTGTGACAACTGGTTGTACCATCTTACTTTGTGAGAGTTTCATTACCTGTTCAGCAGCTCATTATATTTTTTTGCAAACAGACAGGGTTTATGCCAATGTTGATGCCAATGAGTTATGCAAAGATGCCATGAAGTCTGTTAGCACTTAAAATATGTGTGGAGGATGAGTCTAAAGTTCATCAGAACTTTACAGCATTGAGTTGAACGCGTCCCCACGAAGACAGAAGGGAAGGAAAAGAAACAGAAACACATCCAAAAATCTCTCCAAACATGTGGATATCCTAACTGGGCTTTTGTCATGATGATGTTTTCAACTAGCAGACCAGACTAGGCAGAACCGCCTCCTTCAAATCTCACACCACAGGAAAGGAAAGCTATAACATCACTCAGCCAGGACCAAAACATCACCATTTTACCAGCTGGCTAAGGAAGATGCACAGTTGTCCTCAACACTTTTGATTACCAGATTAAAATAACCACACTACTGAGTGACAGGAAACACATATGAGCCCCTGAAGAGGGACCCAACTAACACCTAGAAAAAGAAAGTCACAGATTACTTGCAATATCTTGAAAAGGAGAAAACAATCAATCGATCATTGTATTATAGATTGTACCCAGGGGAAGCCACTCCGTCTTTATGGACTTCCTTAAATACACAAAGAAGGAACACCTCGGACTCATCGTCAGCAGCATGAACTCTGTGGGCCTCATGCATGAACCGTTCGTACGCAAAGATTTGTTCTTAAACTGTGCGTACGAGTGATTTAGGATCATTTGTGGCATTCAACAATGTTTTCGTATCCTACGATTTTTTTCAGATACGAACAAAATTTACGAGTGGTCCGGACCTGTCGTATATTTTACGAGCAGTCGGTCTGCTGTCATCCAGACGGAATTTCTCCACTAATAACTTCATATTTCGTTATTTAGAAAATATTTAGAGTTTAAAAAAGTCACGCACCACAATTGTTTTTGACAATAGGTTCTGTTTGAAGTCGAATTATAATTTTAAATGTAATAATGACTAACGGATTAAAGTATTTAAATTAAAATCAATTTGTTATCAATGCCGTTTTCTAACACTACAATATTAATATGAAGATCTCAAACTGAAACCAACTTAAATTATGAATTAATTAACACCGCAGGGTGTCTGGACTCTCCCTTAGAGATAGGGTGAGAAGCTCAGTCATCCGGGAGGGACTCGGAGTAGAGCCGCTGCTTCTCCACATCGAGAGGAGCCAGTTGAGGTGGCTCGGGCATCTGGTTAGGATGCCTCCTGGACGCCTCCCTGGTGAGGTGTTCCGGGCATGTCCCACCGGGAGGAGACCCAGAGGAAGACCCAGGACACGCTGGAGGGACTATGTTTCTCGGCTGGCCTGGGAACGCCTTGGGATTCCCCCAGAGGAGCTGCTCCAAGTGGCTGGGGAGAGGGAAGTCTGGGCCTCCCTACTTAGGCTGCTACCCCCGCGACCCGACCCCGGATAAGCGGAAGAAAATGGATGGATGGATGGATTTAAGTTTAATTTGTCTCTGTAACGCAGACTTCGGTAATGCAGACTTTACATTGACCTCCTCCTGTTGCAGTCATAGATCTCAGAAAGCTCAATGAGAAGAGCGTTGCGTCGCAGTTTTGAACCTTATGGGTTCAATTCCAATGTTTTTTTTTCTCCTTTTAATTCATTCCAGATTTAAAAAACACAAGAAAACTATTTACAATACAACAAGAAATGAAGCATAAAGTCTTTTTAATCTGGAATGAATAAATAATCTAAAGAAAGAAGGAAAAAAAATAGTCATACCTCGTGGGACTCGAACCCACAAGGTCTCGATAAGCAGTGCAATGCTTTACCCAGTTGGCCACCAGGTCGCATGTATATTTTAAGGTCCACATTTCTTATAAACAAACATTCTTTGGCTTTAGTTGGTCATTTACTCCCATGAGTGACGCTGCTAATAAGGACAGATTTTCTTTTCTTGACCTCAGAGAGCAGAACTTCAATCTCCGCACCGGTAGAGTTCTTCTTTTTACTTTTCGCTGTCATTTTATGAACGAACACGTTTTGCCTCTGAGGCAGGAAACGTAGCCTTATATGGTGTTTTGAGGGGTGGGAATTATGTAAATGACCTCTCCGCGTGCACGCGCAGGTGAATAGAACAGGTGGGATTCATTAAATTTACGCAGCTCGTTTACACACTTTTCCTGAGGATAGGAGAGTTTGTTGAATCTGACGTGGCATGTTCGTACGAACGCTTCGTACGAACAAAAGTAGGAGAAATTTAGGATAAAAATACGAACATGTTCGTGCATGAGGCCCAATGTTCCAAACCCATTTATCTTAAAATAAAGGTAAGATCATCCATCCATTATCTTTACCCGCTTCTTTTGGGTCATGGGGGTCGCCAGTGCCCATGTCCAGCAATCACTGTGCGGGGGACACCCTGGACAGGTCTCCAGTCCATCACAGGGCCACATAGAGACAAACAAACATTCACTCTCTCACTCACACCTAAGGACAATTTAGAGTTATCAATCAGTCTAACATGTAAGTTTTTGGTCTGTGGGAGGAAACTGGAGTACCCGGAGGAAACCCACACAACATGGAGAGAACATGCAAACTCCACCCAGAAAGGCCCCCGAACCGGGATTTGAACCAGGGACCTGCTCGCTGAGAGGCAGCAGCTCTACCAGTTGCGCCACTGTGCTGCCCTACATGGTATTTGTGTGTGTGTTTTTTTGTATTTTTTTTAAGACATGAGTATGGAGTTGATTAAAACATAATTACATGTCTTAATAAAAGGCTAAATTGAAATATAAGCTTCTATTTTGGGCTTCATTGTGAGCATCTGATTCCAGATGAGTCAGTGCCTCACCTGTCACAATTCTCACCGCATGTCACTGGTTGATGTGTTGTTTGGTGAGTCTGTGACCAGACAGTAGCTCCATAAGACAAATGTGAAAGAATCGAGTTGAAGAACATCTCTGCACAATGAAGTATCAAACATTTTCTAATAATTTTTTTAACAATTTATACTGAAAGATAAGTTTCTATTTTGTGTTCATATGTGAGCATTTGATTCCAGACAATCAGTTCCTCACCTGTCACAAACCTCACTGCACGCCATTGGATAGAGGAGGATGACTCACTGTGGCGACCTCTGAAGAGTTCAAGTTCGAGTTAAGTTCATTGTCATTCACATCACATGTGGTACAGGATGTGGAACAAAATGATGTATGCAGGGTCCCAGTTATACCCCAAAAATGGCTAAATGTAAATTGTAAAAAGAGACAGTAAATAATGGATCCAATGTATACGCTAAACAAATGCAAAACAGTACGCTAAAAGATCTAAAATACTGTGCTAAACACTAATAATGTAAAACAATATGGCATAACAACAGCAGCCTGAACATGAGTCTGTGGTGAGCAGATGGATATGAATGAATACAGCAGCATGAAATAATCAGCAGCATGAGCTCATCAACACGGATAATCAGCAGCCCAGACAATTCACGTATCACCAATTAAAGTGGAATTACAGTGATTTTTTTTTGTTTTTATTAGAGGAGGGAAAAGTCAAAAGAAGAAGAGTCTAGTCCAGACCAGGCCAAGAACAAAGTGACTTGTTGCATCTTAAAATAGCTCCAGTTTAAAATAGGGATGCACCGATCCACATTTTTCACTTCCGATCCGATCCGATACTTAAAAACTAGGTATTGGCCGATACCGATACTTTTCCGATCCGATACTGTTCAGGTATGTGAATCTGTATAATGACATTTTTGTACTGTGACTATTCATTTTAACATAGTGTGAGATACAACCAATGAAGACACTCTTGAGCCTTACAACAAGAAACTCACAAAATTTAACAGCACACAAGAGGCAGGTCTATACCACACACATGTCCTTCTCACTGATGGTGCAGCTGGAAAAACTTAAAAACCATTAAGCATGATGGGAAAGACAACAGTGGGCTGTGTTGTCTTTCCCATGCTTAGCGTCCCAAAAAAACGCTAAGCATTATGGGAAAGACAACAAAATCCACTCTTTTAGTGGTTAAAGGGAGTGGGCTGTGTTTTCTTTCCCATCATGCTTAGCGTTTTTTTTTTCCAGCTGCACCATCATTGAGAAGGACATGTGTGTGGTATAGACCTGCCTCTTGTGTGCTGTTAAAGTTTGTGAGTTTCCTTTTGTAAGTCTCAAGAGTGTCTTCATTGGATTTAACTCACACAATGTTAAGACGGTAGTCACAGAATGTGATTGAACACAAGTGCTCTTTGAAGCTGTATCGGAAATATCGGCAGGTTGGATCCGATATCCGATACTTAAATTATGCTAGTATCGGATACCGATACCAATACTGGATCGGATCTGCCCCATCCCTAGTTTAAAACATTTGAAAATCTTTTGGTTTTTTTTTTTTTGGTTGTTTGTTTGTTTGTTTATGTTTTGCCAAAACTCTTATAAGCCTTAAAAAAGCCATCTGTTTTTGTTACATTGCTTTTCCAGCTGAAATACTGTATCATGAACTATCATGCTAGAAGTGACATACCGGTAGTTGCTAAGTGCTACAGCCAGCTCCTGCTAGCTCCAAATGTTCACATAATTTGCACAAAGATCCATGTGAAAAATATTTGTTAATGCAAAAATTATGAAATCAAGGTTCATAAAATAATGCTCATTTAAACTGAAAGTTTTGAGAATGGAGCTGCATTAAAATGGCAGCATTACTCTTTGAACAATTGTTAGGCTGATGGTCCTCCTTTTGCATGTGAACAGCTAATTCTGGCTGTCAGCAGCAAACTGGTTGATCCACTATGAGAAGGTGCTGTTTAAGACTGAGTTTGTTGCAGCTCGCTCCTCAGACCGAAGTAGTCTTTTGGATAAAAGACCAAATGTTTCAACAAAGAATCCGTCCAAAGGATCTGACTTAACCTTGTTAGTTACACAAAAATTGTTAAAGGGGACCACATATTCAAAATTCACTTTTTAATGGTTTTTTTACTCAACTTTGGGTATTTACTTCATAAAAAACAGTCCTAAGGCCAAAAAAATGCACCAAGTGGTTTATTTACTCTAAGTATATTTGTTTTTCAGGGATAAAAACGTCTCGTTTGCACTTCCTGCGGTTTGTGACGTCACAAACCGCAGCCACAACCCACAGCCACAACCCATCCCAACCTTTGTCCCGCCCCCGTAACCTAGCAACCCCTGGTGATGCTCCACCCACGCGGTTCCTGAGTTCATCTCAGCCTGCACAGTAGGTGGCGGTATGCACCTAACAGTTGTTTGCGATCCGCCATAAATCAAATGGAGAAGAAGAAGAATAGTTCATCTCAGCACAATGGCTCCTAGAGTTCGATGTTGCGTTGTTGGCTGCATTACACAACATGTGTCGATACACACTCTTCCAGTCTCAGAGAGCAGAGATGCGTGGCTTAATTTTATTTTTAATGGCAATGTCCCGGCGACATTACCGAAGAAAGTTGTAGTTTGCGCAGCACATTTCACAACAGACTCATTTCTCAACTACCAACAGTACCAGGCCAGATTTGCACAAAAACTTCTGCTTAAGGAAGGTGCTG
>JBBPBX010037365.1:17633-30961 GCA_038048925.1 Garcialebias charrua | reverse complement strand
ACCATCGTACTGCAGAATAAACCAGCATATTAAGAGTGACAACTCATGTTAATAACAGATTATCATAAAATGACAAAAGTTATTACTGTTGATCAATTCTGAATTACCACAAATTAAAAGGAAGTCTTTTCTGATTGATATGTGTCTCTTAATTCAAAATAAATGTAATAAAATAGTGTCCACTTGTTTCCTTGAGAACTTCAAGAAACGTGTAACACTAAGAGTTTCAGAGAGATATGAAAAGGTGTAAATCCAAGGTCAGAGATGACGGTCTGTTCCACAACAATATCATTAAGTTGCATACTGTATGTAAATTTGCTGTAATGCATTAATAGTGTTGAGCCATTTTAAAGAACAATGCTACATATATTACATATAATAATAATAATAATAATAATAATAATAATAATAATAATAATAATAATAATAATAATAATAATAATAATAATCATTTTATTTAAAAGCGCCTTTCAGGACACCCAAGGACACTTAACAAACCAATACAGTTCAAACATTATCAGTGACAAATTGAAATATAAAATACATAAAGATTATAAAATGCAAAATAATAAAAATACATTTAGTAAAGTTAATGATAAGCTAGTCTAAAGAGATGTGTTTTCAGAGCAGTCTTGAACAGAGAAAGGGAGGTGGTGTTTCGAAGGTCTGGCGGTAGAGCGTTCCAGAGGTGAGGGGCAGAGCAGGTGAAGGCCCTGCTCCCCATGGTGGAGAGGCGGGCAGAGGGTACATGGAGATGTAGTGAAGAGGAGGATCTGAGAGAGCGTGATGGGATGGAGATTTGTAGGAGGTCAGATAGATAAGGAGGGGCAAGGTTGTGGATAGCTTTGAACGTGAGAAGTAGAATTTTGAAGATGATGCGTGATTTAACCGGGAGCCAGTGGAGCTGCTGCAGGACAGGAGTGATGTGGTTATAGTAGGAGGTTTGAGTGATGACACGGGCAGCTGAGTTCTGGACCATCTGTAACTTGTGGAGAGATTTGTTGGGGAGGCCATAGAGAAGGGAGTTGCAGTAATCGATACGGGAAGTCACAAGACTGTGCACCAGGATGGCTGTGGAGCGGGGTGTGAGAGAAGGACGGAGACGGTTAATATTACGGAGGTGGAAATAGGCAGACCGAGTAATATTGTTGATGTGTGAAGTGAAGGAGAGAGTGGTGTTGAGGATGACACCGAGACTCTTGACCTGAGGGGAGGGGGATAGCAGAGAGTTGTTAAGTGGGACGAGAAGATGTTCTGATTTTGACATAGAGTTTTTGGTACCAACAAGAATTATTTCTGTTTTGTTACTGTTTAGTTGAAGGAAATTGTTAGAAAACCAGTGATTTAGCTCAATGAGACAGTCGGTGAGGATGGAAGGTGGTTGGGTGGGGTTTGGTTTTGATGACAAGAGCTATGTGTCATCAGCATAACAGTGGAAATGGACACCGTTTTTGCGGAAGATGTGACCTAGAGGAAGGAGGTAAATGATGAAGAGGAGGGGTCCGAGGACAGAGCCTTGGGGGACACCCGTGGAGACAGGGGAAGACTGGGAACGGAAGGATTTAAGCTGAATGAATTGAGTGCGGTCAGAGAGATAGGAGTTGAACCAGTCTAACGGGGTACCTGAGATGCCAATGGAGGTTAGTCTGTTGAGGAGGATAGAATGACAGATGGTGTCGAAGGCAGAACTTAGATCAAGAAGAATGAGGATGGACAGAAGACCAGAGTCATCAGCAAGAAGAAGGTTGTTAGTAATTTTTACTAGAGCTGCTTCGGTGCTATGGTGGGGGCGAAAACAAGATTCAAACTCTTCATAAATGTTATTGTTGGACAGGTGAGAGTGAAGTTGACTAGCAACAGTATTTTCAAGAATCTTGGAGATGAAGGGCAGATTGGACATCGGATGAAGATTGGTGAAGTCAAGACCTGGTTTCTTGATGATGGGGGTGATGGCAACAGATTTGAAGGCTATGGGAACAATGCAAGAGGTTACGCCGGGTACACACAAAACGCGTTTTGAGCAGCCGAAGCAGCCAGTTTACATGTAAAGTCTATGTGGCTGCGCATCTTAGAGCAGCGCAACGTGATGTGGTGCATTTTGAGCAGTTTAAGCAGCGCAGCAGGGTACGGCAGTTCTTTTCCGCGCACGCGGCACGTCCAAAGCAGTGGCTGCCCGACTTCAACAAATTGAACTTTGACCTACTTCGGCTGCTCGCCGCGTAGCAGCAACCAATCGGGAGAGACTCTGCTATGTGATGACGCAACGACGGGACTTTTTTTGGACTTTTTAAACTTAGCCCAACGAGCCTCCATTAAGAAACCAGCCTCCGGTAAGAAACTTGGCATTTTTACAGTTGCCGCTGTCCGCTCGAGCGTACGATCACCCCAAACATAAAAAAAAAACGTTTTAATCTCAACAAAGACTTTCGGAGCTGCAGTTCGGCTCGTAGAAAACCCACTCAAGTAGTAACGAGGCTCACGAACAGCTGATTTTATCTGCCCGGTGTACAAAAAACAAAACAAACCCGACCGGAAAAGGACCAAGACGCTCCTCCCACTGCGCGTCTTCAGATGCGTTCGTGTGAACAGACATCTGTTGACAAGCAGCCAACACCGCGGATCAGGAGCATTTTTGCTGCTGAAGACGTGTTTGGTAGGAACCCTTCTTCAGGGAGGATTGGATGATATTAGTGATGATAGGGAGCAGAGACGGGAGACAGGATTTAACATGAACTGTGGGAACTCTTCTGTTCACTCTGCTCACATATGATTGTACAGCCACACTTCCAGGCTGGTCATATTGTTAAGTTTGCAGATGATACAGCGGTGGTGGGATGCATCACAAACAATGATGAGTCCAGCTACAGACAGGAGGTGGAACACCTGGAGAGCTGGTGCAAAGAGAATAATCTTCACATGAATGTGAAGAAGACAAAGGAGATGATTGTGGACTTCAGAAGGAACAAACACACCCATGCCCCACTGAAAATAGGTGGGTCTGCAGTGGAAGTGGTCTCCAGCTACAAATACTTGGGTGTACACATGAATGATAACCTCAGCTGGAGCAACAACACCACCAGCCTGATCAAGAAAGGTCATCAGAGACTCTACTTCCTCAGACGGCTGAGACGTGCTGGTCTGAGCAGCCCAGTTCTCACCTCGTTCTACAGGTGTGCAGTGGAGAGCGTCCTGTGCTCCAGCATCAACGTGTGGCATGGAGGCTGCACAGTTGAAGAGAGGAAAGCTCTGCAGAGAGTGGTGAAGGCTGCACAGAAGTCTGTTGGAGTCAGTCTCCCCACAATCACAGACATTTACACCTCCAGATGCAGGAAAAGAGCCACCTGCATCATGAAAGACCTCACTCATCCAGCACACTCACTCTTTGCCCCACTCCCCTCAGGACGGAGGTTGAGGAGCATCAAGTGTAGAACCACTAGACTGAGGAACAGCTTCTACCCTGAGGCTGTTAGACTCATGAATAAATAAAAATAAAATAAAAAATAAACACTGCAAAATATCACATCATACTGATGCTGATCTGTTTTCTTGTTGCTGTGTTCATCTGTGTTCATCTGTGACCATCTGCTCATACAAACTCATGTTCGTGCTGCTGTTTATTTCAACTATATTAGGCTTAGTGTATTACTAGTTGATGTTTTTCTTAGTTAGTTCTAGATGTTATTACTGTTTTTCTCTTTCATTTGTTGTTGGATGTAACTGGGACCCCGTGTACATAATCTCGTTTTCATCACATGTACCACATGCGGTGCAAATGACAATAAAGACTCTCTGACTCTGACTCTGAAATGGGTCAAGTTGACAGGATGAGGACTTGGACTTGCTGATAATGTCAGCAATGTCATCAGCAGAGGGGAGGGAGAAGACAGAGAAAGGGAGGGAGGGAGGGAGGGGGAGTTCAACAAGGATGCTGGGGGCAGTATTTGGTCCAAGGTGTTTATGAATTGAAATAATCTTTTCATTGAAATATGACATCAGGGAGTTGCAAAATTCTGTGGAAACCATGTGAGAGGGTAGAGAGTTAGGAGATGAGACAGAACGGTGAAGGAGAGAGAACAATGGCCCTCATGCACGAACCGTTCGTACGCACAGATTTGTTCTTAAACTGTGCGTACGAGTGATTTAGGATCATTTGTGGCATTCAACAATGTTTTCGTATCCTAAGATTTTTTTCAGATACGAACAAAATTTACGAGTGGTCCGGACCTGTCGTATATTTTAGGAGCGTCAGTCTGCTGTTATCCAGATGGAATTTCTCCACTAATAACTTCATATTTTGTTATTTAGAAAATATCCATCCATCCATCCATCCATTTTCGTCCGCTTATCCGGGGTCGGGTCGCGGGGGTAGCAGCCTAAGTAGGGAGGCCCAGACTTCCCTCTCCCCAGCCACTTGGAGCAGCTCCTCTGGGGGAATCCCAAGGCGTTCCCAGGCCAGCCGAGAAACATAGTCCCTCCAGCGCGTCCTGGGTCTTCCTCTGGGTCTCCTCCCGGTGGGACATGCCCGGAACACCTCACCAGGGAGGCGTCCAGGAGGCATCCTAACCAGATGCCCGAGCCACCTCAACTGGCTCCTCTCGATGTGGAGAAGCAGCGGCTCTACTCCGAGTCCCTCCCGGATGACTGAGCTTCTCACCCTATCTCTAAGGGAGAGTCCAGACACCCTGCGGAGAAAACTCATTTCAGCCGCTTGTATCCGAGATCTCGTTCTTTCGGTCATAACCCAGAGCTCATGACCATAGATGAGGGTGGGAACGTAGATCGATCGGTAAATTGAGAGCTTTGCCTTTTGACTCAGCTCTCTCTTCACCACGACAGACCGGTACAGCGCCCGCTTCACTGCGGACGCTGCACCTATCCGCCTATCGATCTCACGCTCCAGTTTTCCCTCATTCGTGAACAAGATCCCGAGATACTTAAACTCCTCCACTTGGGGCAGGACCTCCTCCCCGACCCGGAGAGGGCATGCTACCCTTTTCCGGCTCAAGACCATGGCCTCGGATTTGGAGGAACTGATCCTCATCCCGGCTGCATCACATTCAGCTGCAAACCGCTCCAGTGAAAGCTGTAGATCACGAACTGATGAAGCCAATAGGACCACATCATCTGCAAAAAACAGAGAAGCGATTCTAAGGCCACCAAAACGGATCCTCTCAACACCTTGGCTGCGCCTAGAAATTCTGTCCATAAAAGTTATGAACAGAATCGGTGACAAAGGGCAACCTTGGCGGAGTCCAACTCTCACAGGGAACGAGCCTGACTTACTGCCAGCGATGCGGACCAAGCTCTGACACCGGTCGTACAGGGACCCAACAGCCCGTATCAAAGGGCCCGGTACCCCATACTCCCGGAGTACCCCCCACAGAAGCCCCCGAGGGACGCGGTCGAATGCCTTTTCCAAGTCCACAAAGCACATGTAAACTGGTTGGGCAAACTCCCACGCACCCTCCAGGACCCTGTTGAGGGTGTAGAGCTGGTCTAGTGTTCCACGACCAGGACGAAAACCACACTGCTCCTCCTGAATCCGAGGTTCGACTATCCGACGGACCCTCCTCTCCAGAACCCCTGAATAGACCTTACCAGGGAGGCTTAAGAGTGTGATCCCTCTATAGTTGGAACACACCCTACGGTCCCCCTTTTTGAATAGGGGAACCACCACCCCAGTCTGCCAATCCAAGGGAACTGCCCCCGATGTCCACGCGATATTGCAGAGTCGCGTAAGCCAACACAACCCCACAACATCCAGAGCCCTAAGGAACTCAGGACGAATCTCATCCACCCCAGGAGCCTTGCCACCGCGGAGCTTTTTAACCACCTCGGCGACCTCAGCACCAGAGATTGGAGAGCCCGACCCAAAGTCCCCAGGCTCCGCTTCCTCAGTGGAAGACGTGCCAGTAGGATTGAGGAGGTCTTCGAAGTACTCCGCCCACCGACTCACAACATCCCGAGTTGAGGTCAACAGCACGCCATCCCCACCATAAATGGTGTTGGTCGCGTACCGCTTTCCCCCCCTGAGACGTCGGATGGTGGACCAGAATCGCCTCGAAGCCGTACGGAAGTCATTCTCCATGGCCTCTCCGAACTCCTCCCACGCCCGAGTTTTTGCCTCAGCAACCACCCGAGCCGCATGCCGCTTGGACTGCCGGTATCTATCTGCTGCTTCCGGGGTCCCACAGGCCAAAAAGGCCCAATAGGACTCCTTTTTCAGCCTGACAGCATCCCTCACCGCCGGTGTCCAACAACAGAACACCGCTCGGGTTCAGATCAGGGGGGCCGTTCCTCCCAACCACACCCCTCCAGGTCTCACTGTCATTGCCCACGTGAGCGTTGAAGTCCCCCAGCAGAACAAGGGAGTCCCCAGGAGGCGCACCCTCCAATACCCCCTCCAAGGACTCCAAAAAGGGTGGGTAATCTGCGCTGCCGTTTGGTGCATAGGCACAAACAACAGTCAGAGCCCGTCCCCCCACACGTAGGCGAAGGGAGGCTACCCTCTCGTTCACCGGGGTGAACCCCAACGTACAGGCACCAAGATGGGGGGCAACCAGTATGCCCACTCCTGCTCGGCGCCTCTCACCAGGGGCAACTCCAGAGTGGAAGAGTGTCCAACCCCTCTCAAGGAAACTGGTTCCAGAGCCAGAGCCATGCGTTGAGGTGAGTCCGACTATTTCTAGCCGGAACCTCTCAACCTCACACACTAGCTCAGGCTCCTTCCCCACCAGAGAGGTGACATTCCATGTCCCAATGGCCAGCTTCTGTAGCCGAGGATCAGACCGCCAGGGTCCCCGCCCTCGGCCACCACCCATTCCACAATGCACCCGACCCCTTTGGCCCCTCTCACAGGTGGTGAGCCCATGGGAAACAGGTGGTGAGCCCATGGGAAAATAGAAAATATTTTGGGTTTAAAAAAATCACGCACCATAATTATTCTTGACAATAGGTTATTCTGTTTGAATTAGAATTATAATTTTAAGTTTAATTTGTCTGGTGTGTCGCGCAGGCTTCAGTGAGTCGTGCGCTCCCCTTGGTCATCAAAGCCCTCCTCATATTAACACCCAGGTACATAAAATTCCCATACACCGCCGCAGAACAAGTACGAATTAAGACTGATTTTCATGCTATTGCTGGACTGCTGTGCCAAACACCATCGGAGCAATAGATTATTATATCTGATTCGAAATATAACCTGCAGAATGTGGTTGCGCGATGACCAGGAGGAGCGCGCATGACTCATTTGTGCTGCAAAACATGTTGGCACGCGTCTTGCGCAGCATGGCATTTATTGTCCATCCATCTCGGTAACGCAGACTATTCCTTGACCACCTCCTGTCCGTGCTGCGGCGAGACGTTTCTTTGAAGCCATTTTCAGATCAAACCATTTATTCTTGATTTCTGATACTGTACGACCCACGGGAGACACAACATATGCACTACAATATTAATATGAAGTTAACTGTAGTTTCGAGACATTTTAAAATGCTTCTGTTCAAAAACACATCCGACACTTGCGGGGGGTGGGGGGTAGCGGTGCGCCACAGCTCTTCTGAATAAGTGAAACTATAATGTAACACAGTTGTTTACACTAAAATTAAAAATATTTGACCATCCGACACTTGCGGGGGGGTGGGGGGTAGCGGTGCGCCACAGCTCTTCTGAATAAGTGAAACTATAACACAGTTGTTTACACTAAAATTAAAAATATTTGACCATCCGACACTTGCGGGGGTAGCGGTGCGCCACAGCGCGACTGAGAGCAGAACTTCAATCTCCGAACGCGTGAAGTTCTTTTTACTTCTTGATTTTGAATGAATGGACACTTCCTGCTGTCAAAAGGCAGGAAACGTGGCCTTATATGGTGTTTTGAGGGGTGGGAATTATGTAAATGACCTCTCCGCGAGCACGCGCAGGTGGTTAGAACAGGTGGGATTCATTAAATTTACGCAGCTCGTTTACACACTTTTCCTGTGGATAGAAGAGTTTGTTGAATCTGACGTGGCATGTTCGTACGAACGCTTCGTACGAACAAAAGTAGGAGAAATTTAGGATAAAAATACGAACATGTTCGTGCATGAGGGCCAATGTCTTTGAATTGCCAACATTGGAACTGATTATATCAGAGAAGTAGCTGGATTTGGCTTGAGAAATACTGTTCTTGTAATGGATGATGTGGTTTGCATAAAGCTCCTTTTGAATTGTGAGACCGGATTTTTTAATAGAGCCGCTCTAGCCACCGACCTTTGGTTTTCAGGGCACGGAGTGCTGGAGTGAACCAGGGTGCAGAGTTGGAGAAGGAAACAGTCCGAGTTTTCAAAGGAGAAACAGAGTTAAGGAAGTTGGTGAGGCTGGTGTTGTATATTGTGACAAGATCATCTGGGTTGGAAGAGTTGAAGGTGGAGAAGGTATTATTAATATGAGATAAAAGAGTGTCATGGTTAATATTCTCGATATTACGGAAGGAAAGAGTGCGTTGAGGTTTCTCTGAGGAAAATTTAAGATTAACATTGAATGAAATCATCAGGTGATCAGTAAATGGACGTTCATCAGAAGAACAGTTAAGAGGAGAAAGTTCAGAGCAGCAAAGTAAGTCCAAAGTGTGGCCCTGTCTGTGCATTGGAAAGTTGATGAATTGTTGAAAGCCACAGCTGTCCGGGCAGGATATGAAGTCTCTGGTGAGGGGGTTGTTTTCTTCATCCATATGAATATTGAAATCGCCCAGCAAGATAATGTTGGGTGAAAGAGCTGAAAGATAGACGATTAAAGCAGCAAAGTCATTCAAGAAGGAGTTGTTTACTTTTGGCGGGTGGTAGATAGTGGCGACAACGATGGGGGTGGGTCGGAGAGCAGACAGACCGTGTGTTCAAAGGAGGAGGACCAGAGTGACCTTCCAGTTCTCGCTATGAATTATCGCGAGACCTCCCCCACGACATCCCGAGTTGCGGGCCTTGGCGATATAAATAAACCCCGGTGGGGTAGACTCATTCAGATGGAAAAAGTCATTTTGTTGTTGCCATGTTTCTGTTAAACAGATGAAATCCAGTTTTTGGTCGGATTTTAGATCGTGAACAAGCTGACCTTTACCTGTGAGGGAGCGAACGTTCAGAAGTCCAAACTTTATGGAGGAAGCGGATGTAGTGACTAGAGCATTAGCCGACCGAGCTAGGTTGGCTAACGTGCTGCTACTGTTAGCAGACCGAGCATTGTGGCGTGAAGAATGGTGAGAGTCAGACCAGATGGAGGTTATGGAATTAGCCTTGTCAGCGTTGAGTCGACGGCGCGAGCCCCGGTGAATGTATCTCCCACGAGGATGGAAGAACATGTTTTTATTGTGTTACTCTGTGACACAGTTCACACTTGGACTTGTGATTCTGTACGTCACAGTTCCGGAGATGACCTGTAGAGTTAAATGTCATTAAGCTAAATAATAATAATAAGGAAGGATTTTATCTTTGTAAGTTTTTATTTGACACAAAACAAAACAAAATGTGTGTCACAATGTGTCATTTTAACTGCGGTAAACACATTGAAGTAAAAGTTGTCTGTTTGAAAAAAGGAGCATTAGACCTAACAAAGGAACAAGCTCTGATCATTTCAACTCCAGTTTGTCTTCAACTCTAGTTAAAATATTGTCTAATCAACCTTGTAATGGATCAACAGTGAACAATATTTTAACTTCCTGACACCATTTTCAAAACTTGGACCTGAGTGTTGAGTCATTTGGAGACATCTCTTGTCTCCTATCTTAACATCCCGTGAACTGACACATTTTAATATTGCAGCAATAACATGTCGTCACAAATTGTCCTAAATTAAAAAGAAAGGAAACAAATTCGGTAGCACTAATTAAAACCCTGAATAATCAGTTGTCATACTACAGGTCCTGAGAGTGACGATTTTCACCCTTTTATTATTTTATCTACTTCCACTCTCGGGAAATNAGCAATAATTTTACACCCAGTGTCATCATTTGGTATTACTGTCATGACACTTAAGTATTTATTTTATTTTTTAACATATTTCTAAATTATTCAATTTTCTGATATTATCACCTTCAAGCTGGATTTGAGTAATGACGAGAAGAGAAGTTCAAAAAGCAGACCCAAGTAAGATTTAAAAACGTCTGCTGCCTGTCGACCTAAAACAACTAAAAGAACATTTCTGAACTACAATTCAGCTAAAACTAAAGAAAGGAAACGTTGATGTCTGACTTTACAACGCGGCACTTGTTCTGGATGTTTGCAGGCGTTTGAACTGACAAATACAACATGGAGCTTGTAAAACATTTGTTTTGCTGCAGAGATGAGAAGAATCTAAGTGGAGCTGGTCGGCGCGGTGACGTGGCAGCAGCTGACTCACCGGCAGGTTTCTGGCTGAATCCAGGAAGACGACGAGCACGGCAGACGACAGGCCGTCGTTGGCGTAGCCGCGGTCGGCCTTGATGGCTGCCAGCACCTTTGATGCAGCAACACAAAGAGTTTTAGATCTTCACGTCGTACTTTGAATTTTGTTCCTAAAGAGGTTTCTGTACCTGGTCCAGTTTCTGAGGCTGGGACAGCAGAGAGAACCACTCCAGTTTGAGGTGCAGCTTCCCCGAGGTCACTTCGTCCAAAATAAACCACTGAAAGAAACACAATTTATTATTATTAATATTAATATTCACCTCAAAACAGATTATTTATTTATTTTAGACAAATAAAATTGGATTTTTCTTTATTTATTCCAATTATATTCAAACAAAAAAAAGAGCTAAGCTTTTTATTATTTATGTCTTGTAATTTGTTGAAGTCATCAAATGTTTGTACAGCTGAACATTTTTTAATATTTTGTTTAATATTAAATATAAAACAAATCTGTAATTACAGTTTTTATGTGTACTGCATTGTTTTTTGAGTTATTTATTTTTTGTAATAAGAATAGTTCATCAAGCGTTGTGCTATTAGCACTTTGAGATTTTTATTAATGAAAAGTGCATTATAAATTGAATTCATTATTATTATTATTATTATTATTATTATTATTATTATTATTATTATTATTTTGAGTTTTCATAAACCTTTACATAGACTGTTGTTTTTATTTCTTTGTTTATTTTCTTTTTTTAGCTTGCTTTGCTGATTGTTTGTTTGTGTTTTTAGCGTTTTAGCTATTGTTCAGTTTGCTTTTGATGGGATTTGAAGGTTTTCGTTACAATTCTGATAATTGAAAACTGGATTATTGAGCATGCATCAGGGTACAATTCTGATAGTTTTAGCTCGTCTTTTGTAGGTTTCATCTACTGCTCAGCTCATTTTAATTTGTTTTATCTACTATTCTGATTGTTTTTAGCCTATTTTGAAGGTTTTGTCTCCTGGTGTGCTTGTTTTAGCTCCTGTTTTGAAGGTAGTAACTACTTTGTACTTTTCAGTTTGTTTAGGCTTGTGTTTTGTAAACTTTAGCTACCCGGTACTGTTTAGCTTGTTTTAGCTCATATTTTGAAGGTGTTAGCTACTGTTTAGCTTGTTTAACTCGTATTTTGAAGGCTTTAGCTACTGTTTAGCTTATTTAGCTCATGTTTTGAAGGCTTTAGCTATTGTTTAGCTTGTGTTTTGAAGGCTTTAGCTACTGTTTAGCTTGTTTAACTCATATTCTGAAGACTTTAGCTATTGTTTAGCTTGTTTGACTTGTTTTGACAGATTTAGCTACTGTTAAGCTTGTTTAACACAAATTTTGAAGACTTAAGCTATTGTTTAGCTTGTTTAACTTGTGTTTTGAAGGCTTTAGCTGCTGCTTATCTTGTTTTAGCTCATATTTGAAGGTTTTAGCTACTGTTTAGCTTGTTTAACTCATGTTTTAAAGTCTTTAGCTACTGCTCACCTTAATCCAACTGAGTGATCTGTGGTAAATCAATTACCAGGTCTTCAGACTTTTTGAAAGTCTAAAAAATATTTATTATTATGTTTTTTTTTAATTATTATTTCACAAAAGTGAATATACGCTATTATTTTTCAGCATGCATCAGGATATACATTTATGCTCTTCTTTATAACTTTCTTTAAGTTGTTGTTTTTATACATTTAATAAAAACTGTGTCAAGACGCCTTGGCATTGTACAGAGCTCTGAGGCTCAAGTGTGTTCAGCTTGTAGAGCTGTGGTGTTTGTCTGTCTGAAGGACAGCAGTTGGTTTTTTCCTCTTTATTCGTTTTATCACTAAGTATGATCAGGTGGGCTTGGTAGTCCTGTTTTCGCCTTTTTGTTTATATTTAGAAGAGGTGTTTTTTTACAGGTAGATCGTGGTCTGGGCCAGCTTCGACGGCCCTGTATTAGGGTTGGCCTGGTTTGGACTGCATTATTTTAAGTTTGGCCAGCTCATCTGATCCATCTTTCAGTTGTCACTTTGTTTCTTTTTGTTCCTGATGTGGGTGCCAGAAGAAGGACGTTGGGCTCCAGACCTGAGATGACCTCACCAGCGACTGAAGTCCTTATTTTTAGTTTAATAAACTTTTGATTTAAACCTTTTTCTGTGTCCTGTGTCCACTTTATATGTTTTGATCTTACGGGTCGTAACTTATATAAAAGGGGGCTCGTCCGAAATGTGTATATAAGTAGAAATGTGTATATATATTTTGTCATTCAAATTGTTAAAGGGTCAACACCATTAAAGTGGATGGTCCTTGTGTGACAGGTTAAAAAAATAAAATAAAATACAAAAGTAATTTAAAATTGTTAATCCTAACTGTCAGGAGGGATACCTGGCTAGCACCCCTTTTCAATAAATGGGCCGAGATGGTGTAGAGGCAGGGCAGCCGGCTCAGGACCGGAAGGTCCCGGGTTCGATCCCCGGTCACGGCATACCTTGTTGTGTCCCTGGGCAAGACACTTAACCCCAAGTTGCTCCCGGTAGGACTGGCTGACGCCTTGCATGGCAGTCTACCGCTACCGGTGTATGAATGTGTGTATGAATGGGTGGATGGCTGGTACTGTGAAGCGCTTTGGGGCCCCTCATCGGGGGCTGGAAAGCGCTATATAAGTAAGCTCCATTTACCATTTACCATAAAACAAAGGTGCATCATTTCAATTAACTCGTTAATTTCTTAAAATTAACGTGTGCATTACTTATAAAACATTTTAAAAATGTCTTAACAGAAAGAAAAAAATATTTGCTGGCAGAGATCTTGGGAATGCAACTATTTAAAATGATAAATGTCTCTGACATGATCGAGTTAAAATAGTCAGACTAAAACCGAAGAATGCATCTGAACCATCTATTTCTGGTTGTTATGGCAACAACAACAACGTCCCCTCTTCTGTGGTCCAGCAGGATGCTGTGAGGCTTCTG
>JBBPBX010037364.1:0-30961 GCA_038048925.1 Garcialebias charrua | reverse complement strand
ATATATATATATGCATACACTTTTATTATGACCAACTAAAACGTGAAAATGAAATGATCACACACACACACACATATATATATATATATATATAATTTCTCATGTAATATACTGTACTAAACTTTTGAAAGATATGATTATCAGACTATTTTAAAATTATCAAGTCATAATATGTTAATGTTGGAAATATATCAATTAAACCTTATATACAAATTGGTTCCCATATTTTTTTATATTTACCTAATTTTTTGTTCCTCCATTCCAACCAGGGATGTCTGTTTTTAAATTCCCGAGCCTGACTTTCACTCCACAAGGCTGGCCAATTTGGATCTAAAAATGAAACAAGGAGTTTTAAAACAGAGTAAAAAGCATAGCATTTTGTTGATTATTGGAGTGACAGACTTTGTCACAAACAAATCATTTTTATATTCACATATTTATTTATATGAAATGTTACTGTAAAATTCTGGACAGTAACCGTGTTTCCATCAAGGTTTCTTGATGCGCATTTTGGAGTTTGGCATCAGAAAAGGTCGATAAAAACATGCAGTTACTTGCTGCTTGAGCTAGCTTCAGCTAACTTGTACTAGCCAACACTTACCTGGGGAAATGCAGATATCAACCTCATTATGGCTGGTTTCGGCCGTCGAACTGGTAGGTTCTTCTAATGTTGTCTCTGTAGCTTCGGGTTCACCAGCTGAACATAACTTGTAAAAACATTCAAAAAGTGTAGCTTGTTTCCTTTTCATTTTGAGTCTGTCGTCGTTAGCGAAAATGCTCTACCTACACCGTCTGTCCCCTGCATCCATAGGCGTAGATCCTGGGGGGGTCGGGGGGGTCCGGACCCCCCCAATCTTGGGGAAATATAGATCTGTCCCCCCCAATAATTCAATAAAGGAAACCGTGTCTTTAAACAATATAAATATAAAAAGGCAAAAAAAGAGAGAAATCCGCCATTATTCTAAGGAAAAAAAGGAAATTTTGCCCCCCCCCTTCTCTGTTGGCAAATGGTTTAGTCCAATGTTTACAAGGAACAACAAGAGCACCGGAGTCATAGGCTCGGCACGGAGCCGCTGGGTGGGAGTGAGCTGTAGCACAAACTATTAACTTCCAGTAAGTGGCTACTTAAAACATAGGTGACAGTGACTGGGAGGAAAAGGTCTTTTACACAAAATTCTCAATTTGCCACATCAAAATGACAAGTGGCAAAGATTGAATACATTAATTTTTTTACAAGAGTAATGAGTGTCACTATTGTGCTGATTAATAGTAGTATTAAGACTACTAAATACATGCCATTTAAATCAACATTATTGATGATTATTCTGCATAGTATATGCATGCAGTTTGGAAAAACTTCCCTCTGTACATTTTGCATTACATTTCACTGTAACTTTGCCGACCCCCCCCCAAAATTGCTCTTAAAAAAGTTCCCTGTTTATGGTCCCCCCCAATAATGAGATGAAATCTATGCCCTTGCCTGCATCCCGAGCAGCCAATCATAAAGGAGCTTCTTAAGAAACCAATCACAGAGCAGAGAACTATGGTAGTGAGCTCAGCTCAGCCAATGGCTGTGAGCCTCACGTACAACAGAGGAACACGAAACTATGGCAACCGCGAGAGTTGCGGCGCAGTGAAGAGTCCTTATGAGCAGCGAACATAATTTATCTTTATGCAACGCGTGTTTGTTGTCACGTTACGTATCATTGGGCACATTTAAGTGGTTATACGGAAATCCCCAAGCTTTTCTAGTGGGTATACGGCGTATACCTGCGTATCACGTAGACTACACCACTGGATTAAGTTGAGTAAGTATGCAAAATGTAGTAATTTATTTTTATTTTATCATTTATGTTTTATTGTTATCAATTCTAGTTTATTTTATCATTTATTTTTAGAGTGGATAGGTTCTTCAAAGTGTTAAGCTAGCAAAACGTTGCTGGTTATATGTAATGCCCAAAGAAATGCATACTGATTAAAAACGGCCGTTGTTTTACACAGTGGGGTGGGCTGCCAGTTGGGCTTGGTATGGGCTTGTTTCCGAAGATAGATTTGCTTGTCTTGGGCTGGTCGCTTGTTTTCGTCGCGAGATCTTGCAACATCGATTGGAAGCGGAAGCTGGAACATAAGTCGTGGTGGCCGCGGGTAGTACAGATGACGGTAAAGTTGGTGGCAGTCGAGGCGCCGAGGAGGAAAGGAGCTGAAAGAGTCTTAATTCATTGTCAGAACTGCTGAAAGGGATTCCCATTCATCGGAGACAGTGATGAAAGCTGGCAACGGTTCATGGCTCGAGAAGCTGGCGCGTTGGAATAACGCTGGAAGAGGAACGCTGAGAAGCGGTCGTTCTGAGAGCCGGTGAGTGACGCTGAGGACCAGGAAAACGAGCTTGTTGACTGACGCCTCGGGTCGACCAGAACGAGAAATAGGTGCGAGTGGCGGATTGACTCTGGAAGGGTGAGAAACTGGAAATAAAATAGTTTGGGACTGAGTCTGAGGATTGAAAATACTTAGCTGAGCCGTGAAACCGGAGCCTGGAGCCAGTCTAGTAACAGAAGGAGGGGACACGTCGACGGCGGATGGAACTTCGAAGAGACCCGCCGAAACAGAGTGGAGAACGAATGAAGAAGCGTCGTCCATGGTGAGTAGATGCGCTGTTGACAAAACGTAACGAACTGAGATGAGATGAATAGGTGAACGAGGTATAAGTAGGTTGTGTGGGATAATTGGAGGCGTGATTTGGGCGTGGCCCTGCTCCTAAACCTAAGTTAACTTATTAACTCCATTTGGTGCTATTATCCAGAAACTCAACATACCCTTCCACTTCTACGCCGATGACTGTCAAATTTACCTTACCCTAAGGCAAAATGGAACATGCTCTATTCAGCCTCTGCTCGACTGCCTGGCTGACATCAGGGACTGGATGGCTTTAAATTTCTTAAGTTTCAATGATAAGAAGTCTGAAGCCATACTGTTCCTACCCAATGACACAACCTCGAACCACTGCATCGACCAGTCTGCTCTACCCCTGTCTGAAAAACAAAACGTCACAAATCTGGGAGTGATAATGGATCCCTCCATGAAACTCAACAGCCATGTAAATTTGATCGTTAAATCCTGTTTTTTCCAGCTGAGGCGACTGTCCAAGCTGAAGCCCATACTTTCCAAAAATAACCTGGAGACAGTAATTCACGCATTTATTACATCTAGGCTTGATTACTGCAATTCACTTCTGCTTGGCGTCAGTCAGGCCACCATTGCACAATTACAACTGGTTCAGAACGCAGCAGCTTGATTTTTAACCAGTACACACAGAAGAGAGCACATTACACCAGTCTTGGCCTCCCTGCACTGGCTACCGGTTCATCTTAGAGTCCAGTTCAAAATTCTCCTGTACGTCTACAAATCACTGAACAGCCTCGCCCCCGCCTATCTCTCGGAGTTGATTCACCCATATGTCCCACCACGTGCTTTGAGGTCAGAGGACCAGGTACTTTTAAGAGTTCCAGTAACTCGCTTGAAGCGCAGAGGTGACAGGGCATTCTCCGTAGCAGGCCCAAGGCTCTGGAATGAGTTACCTCTACCTGTCAGACAGGCCCCCTCCCTCGCAGTTTTCAAATCCCGGTTAAAAACTCACTACTATTCTGTTGCTTTCAACACCAGCTGATATGTACTTGATCGTTTTATTTATGATCTGCAATGTTTTTATGTCTTTCATGTTGTACTTCATTGTGTGTTGCCTGTTGTTTGTTTGTTTGTTTGTTTGTTTGTTTTTCCTGCACTTTGGTATGGACTTGTTCCTGTCGAAAGTGCTTTACAAATAAAATGGTATGGTATGGTATGGTAATACCAGTGAAAACATCTCTAAATTCAGTCTTTATTTTGTCCATATTCATCAGTTTCTCACTGTTGCCTGGCATTTTATCTGGGCGTTGTGTTTTCACTATACTATCAATCGTCAGAATGTTTTCGTACTGTACTTTTATCAGCTTTATGGCTTCACTGGCCTTTCTGCCCAGCAATGGGATCCTGTCCTCTTGATCCACCACTTGAAACTCCAGCCTGTACAGTTTATTATTTCTTGGATTTCTAAGTTTTACTTTACATTTACCAAGTGGTCATAATTTACTTTTGTTGTACATAACAAGTACTTTCTCTGTGTCATCCAATTGTGTGTTTGGGTTCAACAGCTGTATTGGATAACATTACATGTAGCACCACAGTCTATCTGAAAATTGACAATTTTCTCCTTCATAAACATGTCTGCAAAGAGATGTTGACTTTTGCTGTGTGTTTCCTTCAATTGGTTTACTGTCTCCTGGCTTCCTCTGGCATCTGATATTGTCAAAATATCCTCACACGACTCACTTGACTCTGAAATCGTGTGTACCAGTCTGCCTGTTTTGCTTTTTCCATGCTTGGATTTGCATTTTGCAGCAAAGTGGTTCTCCTTTCCACATTTCTTACACTTTTTCCCATAAGCTGGACATTTGTGTTTATTTTTCTCATGTGTGAGTCCACAAAATTTACAATTAATCTCATCCCGTTTGTCTCGTCTCAGACTTCTTTAATTGTATGTAATTCCTCCACCACTTGCCCTTGTATGGATTTGCTGTTTTCTTTTGACAGTTCAGTAGCTCTGCAGAATTGCATACACTTGTCCAGAGTTAAGTCTTCTTCTCTTAACAGTCTTTCCCTCATTGCAGAGCTATTTGTCCCACAAACAATGCGGTCTCTTATTAGTGAATCCTTGATGTTGCCGAAATTGCAGTTGTTGGCCAAAACTCTTAAATCCATAACACATTTATTAATATTCTCATCTTGTCCTTGGTCTCTGACAAAGAACTTGTAACGCTCAACAGTCTCATTCAGCTTAGGATTGCAATGATTGTCAAACAGTGTAATCATTGAACTCACAGTTCTCCTTGCAGCAGTAGAACAGCTCATCAGTGTTGTCAAAAGTTCTCTCCCCCTCTCTCCAAGAAGGTAGTTGAACAACTTCACTTTAGTTGTTTCCTCTGCGTCGGGCATAGTGAGGTCCACGTACAGTGTAAACTCCTCTTTCCAACTTTTCCAGGTCTTTGCTAAGATGGTAGAATCGAAACAAAGTGTAGGAGGAGGCCTGAGACCTTCCATTGTGACTTCTGTTTGTCTCTTCTGCTCCTCCTTCATCTTCTCCACACAGGCCAGCTGCTCCAACTCCAGAGCCAGGCTAACAAGTTAGCAACACTTCAAGCTCGTCATGGCTCGGCACAAACATTTTTCAAACTTAATCTGGTCGACTACCAGACCGATGCCACCATGTTTCATTAATTTCTGTCTTCTAGCAACGATACAGAATGGACGGTTAAAGCTGTATCGTAGCTTACTTTAATCTTTATTGAAGCAACAGAACTACATGACAAGTGTATCTCCTCTAGGGCCTCTCAGCCTGTGTCACACCCAAATATATCCCCCTGGGAACATAGGCTGAACTCACAAACAATCCACTTGTTACAGGCCGGACAGCAACAGAGTCAGTCCGAGCAGAGGAGGCTTTTTTCTGACACATGAACTGGAAACGGTCGGTGGATTCTCTGGAAGTGTCCCCCTAGCGGACAAAAGTGGTACTGCACCATTTTTTTTTCCCAAAATGAAAAACGATCATATCTGAGACAAAAATTGGTCTAGAAATATGGGAAAAATCCATAAACAGGTCTCACCTCTCTATAGGTTGCAGGGCATGCAAATTAGGCAAAAAAATGTGACCTATGTTCTGGAATTTACGGTACCGGTACTTCTTAATCTTACACAGATGTTGACCTGAGATAAGTAGAGAATCCACAATCTGTTCATACAGTGAGCACAATTCAACTCTATGCTACAGATTCTGGCAGTTGATATCATTGCACTTTACAACAGATTTAAGCAGCTCAATGTTACTCAACCTGGTCTCACTCTGGGTGAGATATGTACTGATGCCCCCTTCCTTTAAAGTGGACCAATTAATTTGTACTTCAGGTATATCACAACTTACAGATGTAAGAGATGGCACATTGTCCAGATTTATGGAAAGGGACAGGGGCACATGATCACATGTGGATAACTCATAATTAATTATCATTGAATAAATGGTGTTATGAGCATCACTTGTGCAAATGCAATTGTCTAACCAGGAGGTGGTATACCATGCCTCACTGATGTAAGTGTAGCTGTCCCTTGGCAAAAGCAATTCACTAGAGAGGCAGAGATCATTATCTGAGCAGACATGCTTTAAATGGTTTTCAAACATTCAGAGTGGTCAGCATTCAGATCACCTACAATAAAAAAGCTGTTCACTGCATGTTCCTGTAAGAAAGCCATAATATACGCCAGTCTATTTAAATATTCAAACTCATTCTCGGAGAACTCATAAGGAGTATACACGTTCAGTATGGTTATTGTTTTATCCCCACCACAGAACTCAAGTCCTATCGCCCAGTCAACATTCAGCCTGATCACTTTGATTTGTTGGTCAAGCTTCTTGTGCCAAAGCACCGCAACACCACCAGGGATTCTGCCACGGAGTATCCTATCACAACAGTCAGTGGTGGATTCCCTTGCTCCATAAAAGTCTTTATGAATAGAGTTTAACCTTTCCAAGTCCTGCTTAGATAGGAATGTCTCCTGTACACATAGTATATCACAGGTTTCTAAGAGTTTGTTAACAACAAGACAGCGAGATTTATCTGCTTCGTCATGCCCGATGCGCAGACCCCGGACATTGTATGAGCTGATATTAAGGATCATGTTGACTATTATTACCACGAGTGCTTGCTTCGCTGGAAGCCTCGAAAGGTGGACGTACAGCAGGTGTAGTGCCAGGTGCAGAGCTGCATTTAGTCTTCTCCACATTGACACTCGCCTTCAGATTGCGAGCCTCATAATATCGGCGGACATAAGTTTCCGCTGGCCACAGTTGTGCGTCGTACATTTTGGAGACTTCTTCACATTCTGCTCTCACGTGAAATGACCCAAATCTGCTATGTGTCGACAGTATTTTCCTACAGGTCACAGATTTTCCCAGTTTTTCGAAGAGATAGGCACGCAGGGTATCCGCGTCTACCTCCGGAGAAAACCTCGTAGCAAAAACACTCACCAGTCTGGTTTTAGCCACTGGGATGTTTCCTTCTGCTCCGGTGCCAATTATTCCCAATTTTCTCCTTAGCTCCTTTTTTGTCTGCTGAGCGAAACAAATTATCTGCAGGGTTTATAGCAGGATTTATAATCTGGGAAACCTTATTATTACCCAGGCCAGGTTTAGCTGAAGAAAACTTCTTCTTAAAACTTACCCAGTATAATGTGCAAATTTTCTTGCAGCACTGATGAGGCATAATTTCTTATGATAAGGCTATTAGCCTATCCTAACACAGTACCCTACATAATTATCAAAAAACACATATGTTTGGGAGCCATAATGAAGGGAAAAAAGAGTTAATGGCCTACTAGGATGCTGTTGACGCCGTTCTCCTCGGTCCATCCGCCGTATTCCATTTTCCGTTTACGCCGTAAAACCGCATACACAGTACAGTACAGTATTCCTCCGCCACTGCACCGCGTACAGTACAATATTTTCCACCGCTGCACCGCGTAAAGTATGTTTTCTGCCGCTGCTTTACATTTATGACGTAAAACAGGTCCATTCGCTGTATTCCGCATTCCATTTACGACGTAAAACCGCGTTCACAGTACAGTGCAGTGTATTCCTCCGCCTAGGGTTGCCAACTCCTTGATAAATAAATAAGGGACACCTCTCGGCAGGCCAGGGCTGGTCACCCCATTTACACCCCCCCCCCCACACACACACACACACACACACACACACAAACACCCTGCCTGCCCCTCCTCACTTTGAAATCAACCTGAATTCATTTGGATACGTGTTTTTGAATTATAAAAATATGTATAAACAAATTATTACACAATTAACCATTTATTTTTAGTGCAAATAGAATTGCCAGAAACAAACATATCTTTTGAAAATTATGTATCTTTCTTAAACAGACCTCTGTCCTGCTTAATAACTTAAAACAGAATTATGTATCTTTCTTAAACAGACCTCTGTCCTGCTTAATAACTTAAAACAGTATTAAATAACAAAAAATCAATACGAACATTCTGTAATAGTGCATTTAGTGCAACGTGCAAATAAAGTTTGTAGTAAATTTGTAAACATAAACACATTGTGCCTCAAAGGCCATGGCTTTCCACTTGTAGTAAAAATAAAAAACTTGTAAACTAAACAGTGGAACGTTACATTATGGAGTCAACCTATTTTTTCCATTTGTTTTTCTGCTGAGATCGTGCTGCAGCAAGGAATGCTCTGTTTTTCAGTGCCAAAGAGTAAAACTCTGAGCAAGACATTTCATAATTTAGACTGACAATGAGCTCACTTCTAATTAGTTCAGTAGAACATTTGTTTCGCACATCAGTCCACTTACTTTTCATGAAAGAGAAAATCCTTTCCACAAACCCAGTGGAAGATGGGATGCTGAGGACAAAGGATACAACAGCTGGATGTTGGGGAGGTCAGCTGCCTGAAGAACTTGCATCCACTTCTCTGCTGTTCCCTGGGACTGCCACCTTTCTTTCTCCTGAGGTGAGGTGGTGAGGTGGTCTATCAGGCTGTTTGCAGTCACACATTCCTCATACAGCTCATCCATAGACATGTTTAGCCTGCCAAAAGGTGTTAAAGTTCATTAGTGACACATAGCCTAGGTTATGTAGTGATAAATAAATGGAAAAACGTGTATTGTTTATATTTATAATTTAGCATTGTATTTAAACTACATTTTGAAATGTATTTATTAATTTACCTATATGAACTGTGTTTTTTTAAAGATGGACAAGGTTGTATGTTTGCATAGTGTAAAGTAAATTCACAATTATGTATTTATTTGTACGTGTCAATTGTACACTTTTGTTTATAACTATCAATAATTAAACATGGTTCACCACTACACTGGAAATTATTGAATTTTTACCTGCCAACCAGGTGAAGACTTTCAGTGATCTTCTCCACTTCCTCAAAGGATATTTTTCCAGATGCCAGAGAGAGGGGCTGAAGGTGAAAGAGCCAGTTTTCCTCTGAGAAGTCAAACCACTTCTGGACAGAACTGATGGCAGTGTTTAAGAAGGCTGTAAAGTCCTGCCTGGCCACACCAGCTTCAGATGGCAAGAGACGCTACACATGTTCCTTTTCCCACTCGACTCTGTATTTTTGCAGCCGTTTCTTTTTTTTCCTGGGGGGAGTAGTCAGGCTCGAAGGTGATCTATGTTCACTGTTTAAATCCCCTGAATGTTTGCAGCTCGCGTCCATAATGCGTTCTTCTTCAAATCCTGTCGCTGCCGTGTCTTCCGTAAACTGCCAAGACTGGACCAATGAGATGAGCCGGATTCTGTAGTTTCAATCACGTGTGTAAAAGGGCTGTCAGCTCATTGGTCACAGAGCAGAGCGGCTTCTTACCGTAAAAATCGACATAAAGTGCATCATTATTTATCAACTCCATTGACGTTGACAGAATAGTTTTGATTCTCACGATATTACGGGACAAAGTGCGTCCCGCTACAGATCAATAAGGGACGCGTACATTTGTTTCTAAATACGGGACGATTCCGTTTTTCAAGGGACGGTTGGCAACCCTAATTTACGACGTAAAACTGGTCCATCCGCCGTATTCCGCATTCCGTTTACGACGTAAAAACTCGTTCACAGTACAGTGCAATATTCCTCCGCCGCTACGTTTACGACGTAAAACTAGTCCATCCGCCGTATTCCTGCACCGCGTACAGTTCAATACTGTATTCTTCCGCCGCTGTATCACAACGTTTATGATGTAAAACTGCGTAACTCGAAATAAGGCTTTTCATAGTAAATGGGAGATGCGTCGTAACCACAAAACATCGTAACTCGAGACCGCCGTAACCCCAGGACTACCTGTAGAAGTAATATAAAGGTGGGGGAGTTGCTTTAATTATTAATACAGAAATTGAATGCAAAATTAAGGACAAGATGTCAATAGTTGTTGACGATGTAATGGAAATAATTACGGTTGAGATATTAAAAGAGAACTCTTAAACTATAATAATTAGTTGTGTCTCTAAATCACCAGGTTCAAAAACAGTACAGTATAGAGCTATTTACTAATAAAATCATGGAGCTCTTTGAAAGGAGTTGTAACAAAGCTTTTTTATATTTTTTATTTTATTTTTTTGATTGGGGACTTTAATATTGATTTGGGAAATTAAACTGACTCAAATAATATTTGTACATTTATTAATTCGATGCAGAGCCCAGACCAACTTCTTCAAAGTTTGTGATCACTCTGGGCTCAAAATCTTGGTTGGGAAGTGCAGAAAAACTCCAGTAATGTCAATAAATTGCTTTAACTTATCAACAAACTGGGTGAGCAACTCACCCTTTCGGACCTCAGGTGTCAGGGATGATTTTTGAAAGTCCTAACTGTCCCATATTTCCGATTTAAATAGTGGCTATGTTTTCTTTTCTGTATGTAGCCTCAAATTTTAGTGTTCTCATGATTTATTGCAGTTTTTCGCTGCTGACCTACTATTTCATACTGGAGCTTCATGCTGGTCGCCAGCACCCATCATGCTGCTAACGGGACCACTATCAACAGTATGGTCCTGCTAACAGGACCACGCTAACGGGATCACGCTGCTAACAGCATTACGCTGCTAACAGCATTATGGGACCATGCTGCTAACAGTACCACACTGCTAACAGCACCACGCTAGCTGCTAACAAGACCATGCTGCTGACAGGACAAAGCTGCTAACAGGATGAAGCTGCTGACAGGACAAAGCTGCTAACAGCACTATGCTGCTAACAGTACCACACTGCTAACAGTACACACTGCCATACCCTTTTATTTATAGAGCACTTAAAACAGCAACAAGGCCAACCGTGCTGTACAATAGAAACAAAAAGCACAGCGGACAGGAAAACATAAAATAAAAATATAGATATAAATAGCAACAGAAACTAACTAAAACTAGCTGCTAACAGGACCACACTGCTGACAGGACAAAGTTGCTAACAGCACTACACTGCTAACAGGACCACACTGCTAGCGGTACCACACTAGCTGCTAACAGGACCACGCTGACCATGCTGCTGACATGACAATGCTGCTAACATGACCAAGCAGCTAACAGGACGAAGCTGCTGACAGGACCATGCTGCTAACAGGACCAAGCTGCTAACAGGACCAAGCTGCTAACAGGACCATGCTGCTAACAGGACCAAGCTGCTAACAGGACCAAGCTGCTAACAGGACCATGCTGCTAACAGGACCATGCTGCTAACAGGACCATGCTGCTAACAGGACCAAGCTGCTAACAGGACCAAGCTGCTAACAGGACCAAGCTGCTAACAGGACCATGCTGCTAACAGGACCAAGCTGCTAACAGGACCATGCTGCTAACAGGACCATGCTGCTAACAGGACCATGCTGCTAACAGGACCAAGCTGCTAACAGGACCATGCTGCTAACAGGACCATGCTGCTAACAGGACCATGCTGCTAACAGGACCATGCTGCTAACAGGACCATGCTGCTAACAGGACCATGCTGCTAACAGGACCATGCTGCTAACAGGACCATGCTGCTAACAGGACCATGCTGCTAACAGGACCATGCTGCTAACAGGACCATGCTGCTAACAGGACCATGCTGCTAACAGGACCATGCTGCTAACAGGACCATGCTGCTAACAGGACCATGCTGCTAACAGGACCATGCTGCTAACAGGACCATGCTGCTAACAGGACCATGCTGCTAACAGGACCATGCTGCTAACAGGACCATGCTGCTAACAGGACCATGCTGCTAACAGGACCATGCTGCTAACAGGACCATGCTGCTAACAGGACCATGCTGCTAACAGGACCATGCTGCTAACAGGACCATGCTGCTAACAGGACCATGCTGCTAACAGGACCATGCTGCTAACAGGACCATGCTGCTAACAGGACCATGCTGCTAACAGGACCATGCTGCTAACAGGACCATGCTGCTAACAGGACCATGCTGCTAACAGGACCATGCTGCTAACAGGACCATGCTGCTAACAGGACCATGCTGCTAACAGGACCAAGCTGCTAACAGGACCATGCTGCTAACAGGACCATGCTGCTAACAGGACCATGCTGCTAACAGGACCAAGCTGCTAACAGGACCAAGCTGCTAACAGGACCATGCTGCTAACAGGACCAAGCTGCTAACAGGACCATGCTGCTAACAGGACCAAGCTGCTAACAGGACCATGCTGCTAACAGGACCATGCTGCTAACAGGACCATGCTGCTAACAGGACCAAGCTGCTAACAGGACCAAGCTGCTAACAGGACCATGCTGCTAACAGGACCAAGCTGCTAACAGGACCATGCTGCTAACAGGACCATGCTGCTAACAGGACCATGCTGCTAACAGGACCAAGCTGCTAACAGGACCATGCTGCTAACAGGACCATGCTGCTAACAGGACCATGCTGCTAACAGGACCAAGCTGCTAACAGGACCATGCTGCTAACAGGACCATGCTGCTAACAGGACCATGCTGCTAACAGGACCATGCTGCTAACAGGACCATGCTGCTAACAGGACCAAGCTGCTAACAGGACCATGCTGCTAACAGGACCATGCTGCTAACAGGACCATGCTGCTAACAGGACCAAGCTGCTAACAGGACCATGCTGCTAACAGGACCATGCTGCTAACAGGACCATGCTGCTAACAGGACCAAGCTGCTAACAGGACCATGCTGCTAACAGGACCATGCTGCTAACAGGACCATGCTGCTAACAGGACCAAGCTGCTAACAGGACCATGCTGCTAACAGGACCATGCTGCTAACAGGACCATGCTGCTAACAGGACCATGCTGCTAACAGGACCATGCTGCTAACAGGACCATGCTGCTAACAGGACCAAGCTGCTAACAGGACCATGCTGCTAATGGGACCAAGCTGCTAACAGGACCATACTGCTAAGAGAATCTCACTGCTAACAGAATCGCACGACACTATTTTGTGTTTTAATTGCTTTTATTGTTGTATATATATTTATTTATTTATTTTGTTTATTTATAAATTTATTCATTTTAAAATACAATACAAAACAATACCATATATGATAAGAATACAAAATATAAATGGTGTAGTGGCAGGGCTTTTGACTTGGGACCCGAAGGACGCGGGTTCGCGCCCCGGCCACTACACACCTTGGGGTGTCTATGAGTGCACATCTAATTCTCCAGCTCCCCGAGCGCGACTACGCTGCTCGCTGCACCACCTGGTGGTGGTTGGGTTAAATGCAGAAGACCAATTTCGTCTGTCAAGTATGGGAACATACACAGATGACAAATGTGACAAATTATTATTATTATTATAAAATGAACGGTAGCAGAAAGAAGAAAAAAAATCTTATGTGTGCCCTATTTTTCCAACAATTACCGTAGTTCAAATAATAATAATCTTCAAGTAACAGAACAAAATGAATAACTCTTTCTAAATTTTTTAACTCTAATACAATACACATTAAGCTACTTCATATATATATATTTTTAACAATTCAGTTTTGATAATTTTCTTAAATGTACATTGACTTGGCATTTTTAACTTCATTCTCCAAGCCATTCCATAATCTAATTCCCTGGATTGAGGTAGAACGTCCCTTCAAACTAGTTCTGAATTTTGGTTTTACAAACATCTCTGTCCCCTTAAGATTATAACAACTTTGTCTTTTAACAAAATTTATTTGGATATTTAAAGGTAATGTGTTATTCTGAGCTCTATACATAACTGATAAAATATTATAATCTACCAAATCATGGAACTTCAATAATTTCAGTTGATAAAATAATGTGCTTGATGGATGACGGTAATGTTTTCTAGTGATAATTCTTACAGCTCTTTTCTGTAAAACAAAAATAGGCTTTGTGATTGTTTTACACGCTTTCCCCCAAACATCAATATATGTGGAACAATGATTGTGTTATACAACAAATACAGAGCTTTATCATTTAATAAGTCCCTGACTTTGTACAGTACTGCAATAGATTTGGCTATTTTTATTTTTACAGAATTTATGTGATGTTTCCATGTCAGTTTGTCATCAATAATAACACCCAAAAACTTCACCTCACTCACTCTACAAATTTCAACACCATCAATTTTAAATGAAACATCAACAGTTTTCTTTTTATTACTGAATATCATGTAATTAGTTTTTTTTCTAGATTTAATGATAATTTTAAACCAGGTTTGTATTTTAACAAATTCTGTCTTTATCAACTCCAACATACATTCTATATCTTTACCCAAACAAAAAAATGTGGTATCATCTGCAAAAAGGACACATTTAAGGAGTCCTGACACATTTACCAAGTCATTCACATATAAAATAAATAGCTTTGGTCCAAGTACAGAGCCTTGAGGAACTCCACATGTGATACAGAGGTCAGATCTTACATCATTTATCTGTACAAACTGTTTCCTATCTTTCAAATAGCTAGATACCCACTGTAATGCTTGTCCTCTAATACCATATTTAAATTTCAAGGAGAATAGTGTGATCAATAGTATCGAATGCTTTTTTTAAATCAACAAAACTACTAACACAATATTGTTTTTGATCGACAGCAGTACCGGTAGTTATTTGTTCCATTAATTCCATGAGAGCCATTGATGTAGAGGTTTATTTCTTCTTTGTCAGTTCCATTAAGAAAAATATTGTTTGCACAATGACTGAATGGCTCACATTATTACGGTATCTACTTTTGGTATTTTAGCTGCAAGGCTTGATCCAACATTGTTGTCCTTTACAAAATATTGTGAAATACCCGTTTTTACTTTATGATTCTTCAGAACACTTTTCATTACTCGTCATGTTGCCTTCATATCACCATTACTTTTATTTAATAAATCACTATAATATTCCTTATTATGTTTCCTTATAGTCCCTGTCATGTTTCATGTTTCTGGACTGTTCATGTCATTTGTTTCTTTTTGTTTTTTTGGTTCTCCTTACCCTCAACTCCTACCACTTAACCCAGCTCACCTGTGTTTGCCTAGCCTGGCCCTCGCCATTCCTGCACAGCTCCGCTCAATTCTCATTTACGAAGCGAAGTGAAGGACAAGGGTCTGGTTTAAACCAGGCTAGTGTTTGCCTTATTACCTCAAGCTGTATAAAAGCCTCTCCCAGCCACTGCACTAGTGCCAGATTATCTGAAGCCTTCAGCCAAAGAGATCCAGCCTTTTCAAGCCAAACCAAGCTCTTTAAAGAACCTGTCCCATTTCTGCCTTTCTGAACCCCTGTTCATGCCTGATCCTTGTCTACCAAGTTTCTGCTCTCTGATCTCAAGGTTTTGACCTCCACCTGGCTTTTTGACTTTGCCTTGCCTGCTCCTTTGCCTGACAAATGGCTTCTCTCAGCTCTTATGGTTTGACCCCTGCCTGGCCTTCTGCTCAGCTTGCCCACATCACCTATCGGAACCATTTCTCAGACCATGCTTTTCCTGGGATATCCCCACCTTGGCAGGTTTGTCTAATCTCTTTCTGAGCTAAAATTGACCTGCCTTGCCCCTGTCACTCACCTGTCCCTCTCTGCTTCAGATCTGCAAATCAGTCCCTGAGGTCCAGTGTCCAGAGCAGTCTTCATTTAAAAATAAAGCCTGTAAACATTTTATTCTGTGTTGGTGGCATTTCTGGGTCCTTGGTTTACTTAATCATTCCAAATCCCTATTCATTTATTTATATACAGTACTTATATTTCTCTTCTGCCTCTTGTGTTCTCAATTTCAAGAAGCATGAATACAAAATTCTTATTTTTACAAGCATTTCTCATTTTGTATAAATGTTATCTTTACTTTTTGTTTGTCAAACAGAGAACAGGTATCTCTTGTAAATGAGTCCTCACGACTCAATGAGACTAACCTGTATAAATAAAGGTTGAATGAAAAATTGTTGCACTCCTCCTCCCCTTCCCTCCTTCCTTCCAGTTCAAGGTTTCTTGTCATTCGCATCTCATGTGGTACATGAGGTGGAACAAAATTGTGTACACAGGGTTCCAGTTACATCTAACATTAGCCAAAATATAAATTGGAAAAGAAACAATACTAGGGATGTAAACTAGGAAATGCAGCTAAACACTGATATTGCTAAACAATACACCGAACAACAGCAGCATGAACATGAGACTTTGTGAGCAGATGAGTATGAATGAATACAACAGATGAGTATGAATGAATACAACAGATGAGTATGAATGAATACAGCAACATGAAATAAGTCTGCAGCATGAGATCAGCAGCATATTCTGCTGGAATAACAAAGGAGGCTTGTGTGACTGCAAATGTGTGATCCATAAGAAAAAAACAAATTACAACTGTGCACCTCTGTTACTATTTTTTATTATGAAGAAGATGCACATTATTTGTGAACATCACCGCTAATTTTTATTTACTTTTTTACTTGTGGTGCCAACAAGCACAATACAGTACAAGCAATACTGTTTAAAATATGAATGTTATGACACAGAAACAAACTCCAGATAATTTTACAACTATGATAAAATTTGAAATGCTAAGTTAAATATTTTTAATGGTTTCTTATTAAAATGCAGCTAAACGCTTAGTGTTCAAAATCTTTATGCTTAGAACAAAAGACAAGCTTCATGTATGCTGTTTAGTGATATTACAAAACAATATTCTGGCTGAAAATAGTTAATTTTTCTGAGTAAGTAATAGGCCAGTTGATTCTGAGCTCATTCTAGCACACTGTTATCTGTGGTATATGGTCATTCCAAATTCATGTTCCCTCAAGCTTTCCTATTCTGCAAGTTTATGAGATGGGAACAAGCTTTTGTTTAACTAAATGAACATAACTTTTAAATATCCAAATACATTTTGTTAAAAGACAAAAGTTGTTATAATCTTAAGGGGAAAGACATATTTGTAAAACCAAAATATTGAAATAGTTTGAGGGGTCGGTCCACCTCAATCCAGGGAATTGGATTATGGAATGGTTTGGAGAATGAAGTTAAAAATGCCAAGTCAATGTGTACATTTAAGAAAATTATTAACTGAATTGTTAAAAAAATACAGTATATGAAGTAGTTTAAAGCTGTACTATGTAACTTTGTAATGTAGTCTGTAACTTCTAACAATATATTTTTAACGTATTTCTTCACTCTGTCACGATCTACTGACAAACTGATGTTAGACAAAGTAATCGCTGAAAAAAACTATAGTTCCCTTGCTTCTCTTTCAGCATTTATAAAAACACTAAAAACACAGAGTGACCCGGACAATGACCAGCCAATAAAAACAGAGTTGTTTGTCACGCCCCAGCCCACGCCCCCGCCAGACCCGGCTGCAGAAACAATTCAAAGGGGGGGCATTCTATTTTTTCAAGGGGGCATATTTTTTTCAACATTTTATTTGCTTCAAGTTGAACAGCGGCTCTGTGACCACTCCTGGAACTCGACCATTCCTTTGTTAGGTCTAATGCTCCTTTTTTCAGGCAGACAACTTTTACTCAAATGTGTTTACTGCAGTTAAAATGACACATTGGTTTTACTTTGTGTTAAATAAAAACTTTCAAAGGTATATTCATTCCTTATTATTCTTATTTTGCTTAATGACATTTAACTCTGCATGTCATCCCTGAAATTCTGACACACAGAATCACAAGTCCAAGTGTGAACTGTGTCACAGAGTAAACACAATAAAAACATGTATTATTTGCAGTATTGTTCATTAAAATGGCTCAACACTATTAATGTATTACAGAACATATACATACAGTAGGCACATTTGATATTGTAGGCCATTGCACTAGTTAATACTTTCAGCAAGTGATTTTACTTTAATACTTTAAGTATTTTTAAAAGCAAGTACTTATTTACTTTTACTTAAGTAAAAACATTAATATGGTACTTCTACTTTTACTAGAGTACATTTTGTCTGTTTATTTGTACTTTTACTTAAGTACAGTGTTTGAGTACTTTCTCCACCACAGCACACCACAATTATGCAAGATTAATGTTATGCTGCAGACAGCATATCAAATAAACAAAATACTGTACATTTATTATCTGCACAGCCATAAGTTTATATTGGACTACCGTACTCATGTCACAGAAAGCACAGTGGTTCTTACCTTTAGAAGTTCTTTCTGGTCTTTTTATTTGCAACACTTCCAATGTTGCTGGTTAGCTCAAAATCTTCCTAATTTCTAGCTTTAAAAAAAAAAGTCAGTTGACTTCAGTGCTTACGTTACGTTTCCAACTGAAATGGATGGTGCCGCTTCCTGTCTGCTCTCATTTATTCCACTGTGTCATACGTTGTCCTCTTGTTTTGTTGGGAAAAAGTTAGATACACGGACAATGGTGAGCGTGTGTTTCTGTTTGAAACTGCTAGTTTGCACCCGCCCCCCTCGAACTGTAGTTGGCTAGAATGTTGCCTCGGCTTCATTGATTGGTTGAATTGTATGACGGACAAACAAAGATAGGAAAAATAGAAGAATGCACACTCGGAGATTAAAAACAAACAAACAAAAAACTTCCCGTCGTCCAGTCTGTCAGGGGGGGCACAGCTGACTCTGCGGGGGGGCAATGCACCTCAATGCCCGCCCATGCCGCCGGGCCTGGCCCCCGCCTGTCCCAGCCTCAGCGCCGCGGCTCGTTCTCATTCAAAGAATTGCAAAGCGATGCAGGACTGATTTGTATGTGACACAAATGTATTAAATATCCCTTCTTCATCCCAGAGCTGGACTTTTATTTTGTTTTTTTGCCAAAAGTCAAGTGATCGCTTCATCCTTCACTCACAGGAATGAGGAAATTGATTTGTCACGACTCACGAGTGAATTAAAACATGTCCAAAGTGGCTGGTGAAGCTCTGCTGATTTCAGGGTGTTTTTGTGTTGTTGGACGAGTGATTCATGGTTTTATTATCTTTTTTAAACCGTTATATTATCATATAAACACAGAACTTCGCACCGTCTGCCACAGGACATGTAGTGGGGGCGGAGCATTCCAGACATTCCAGACATCGACTGACAGAAAGAGGAAGTCACGAGCGAATTAAATCATGTCCAACGTTGCTTCGTGAAGCTCTGCTGATTTCTGCTGGTTTTTGTGTTGTTGGACAAGTGCTCCATGGTTTTATTATAATTTTTAAAAAGTTTTATTAACATATAATCACAGAACTTTGCAGCGCAGACAGGACATGTAGTGGGGGCGGAGCATTCCAGACATTCCAGACATCGACTGACAGACATGAGGAAGTCACGAGCGAATTAAATCATGTCCAACGTGGCTTCGTGAAGCTCTGATGATTTCTGCTGGTTTTTGTGTTGTTGGACAAGTGCTCCATGGTTTTATTATATTTTTAAAACGTTTTATTAACATATAATCACAGAATATTGAAGCGCTCCGAGCGGACACACAGCAGGGGGCGGAGCTGCAGAACTCAAGTTCAACAGAGAACGGACGGTAGCAGAATGCTTTTACCTGCTGAAAATTTTTCTAAGTCCCAGGGTCCTGCTGAAATTACATAGTTCACCTTTAATGTGTATTGTATTAGTTAGAAACATTAGAAATAGTTTTTCATTTTGTACTATTACTGAAGATTATTTTGCTATTGAACTAATTGTTTGAAAAAAGGGGCAGATAAAATAAGATTTTTTTTTCTTCATTTTGCTACCTTCTTTTTAAAATATTTTGTATGTTATTGTTTATGGGATTGTTATGTATTGTATTTTTAAAATGAACAAATTTTATAAAAAAAAAAAAGAAGAAATACATATGATGCGGGCAGCACAGTGGTGCAACTGGTAGAGCTGCTGCCTCTCAGCGAGAAGGTTGCTGGTTCAAATCCCGGTCCAGGGGCCTTCCTAAGTGGAGTTTGCATGTTCTCTCCGTGCACGCGTGGGTTTCCTCCGGGTACTCCAGTTTCCTCCCACAGGTTAAAAACATGAATGTTAGACTGATTGGTAACTCTAAATTGTCTCTAGGTGTGAGTGAGAGAGTGAAAGTTTGTTTGTCTCTGTGTCCCTGTGATGGACTGACCTGTGGTGTCCCCCGCCTCTCAAACAGTGATGGCCATGGGGACCGGTGATCCTCGTGACCCAAAATGGAAGAAGCGGATAAAAGATAATGGATGGATGCTTTATGATGCATCATGGTAGAGTCTTGAAATTTTTAAAATTATATTTAAAAATGTATGTACAATTTATAGCCATCATTTTTAGTAATTAAATTTACACGGGGTTCATGATTGTTTGTTAGTTTAAAGCTGACATTATACTTATTTGCATCAGCTAGTGTTTTGTAGCTCAGCTTTGTAATAAAATGCAGCATCTTCAGCAAAACGGTTACCATGGTGACCATGCTGGGACAATGGAGACAGGTTAACATGTTTTAATCCTGTTTTTTTTTTGGGTTTTTTTACACGTCATAGGTTCATACCAAATGCGGGAATATTTTTCGGGCTTGGATTTTTTTATTTCAAAGTTATGTTGAGTTTTTGGGCTGTAGCTGCACTGAAATTCTTCAAGCCGCCTTCATTTTTATTTTTAAGTGATTCTGAACGCTATTTTATTTTGAAAGGCTCGTTTCGGTCGTCAGCTCAGATGAAAAAAAAAAACTTCCGGTCCTAATGTGAAAGGCGGAACAAGCGGTTTTTCCAAAGGAATAATTTGTAATAAGTAAGCATTTTTTCTATTCCAAATTCATGTTTCTTTCCGTTCCAACGTTAATGTTTAATTTAATATATATTTATTTAGTTTTTTCTGTAAATGTGTGGGTAAAGTTCGCCGGAGCACCATGTGCCGAGGATTAGCTGTTGACTTATTGTCTGTTAGCTTAGCATCTCGCTCCTACGGTCAAGTTTCATGAAGCTTTGTCCTCTTCAAAGATTTATTACGGCTCCAATAATTAAACACCTCTTGATTTTCTGTACGTGACTGGAATCGATCTGATTTCAGAAATAATGCTATGTTATTGTTTCTAGCAGGGATCTCCAGTTTTAGCTCGTTTAGCTGGCCTGTTCTAGCAGCCGCACTTCATTCATGCTAACATAACAACTTTTAATAACCAGGCCGCTCGTTTTTCCCCACGCCAAAGCCAAACAGTTTCCATTTGTGGAGTTACTTTTGCTTTAAACTGTAATACACGTTGTCTTTTTCTCTTTTTTCAGACCTTAATCAACGTGGAAGTA
This sequence comes from Garcialebias charrua, assembly GCA_038048925.1. Classification (NCBI taxonomy): domain Eukaryota; kingdom Metazoa; phylum Chordata; class Actinopteri; order Cyprinodontiformes; family Rivulidae; genus Garcialebias; species Garcialebias charrua. The sequence goes on along the minus strand of JBBPBX010037364.1, from coordinate 9,710 downwards.
GCTTGAGCTACGTGACTGTCCAACAGCAATGTCAAGTACGTATATAGTGATATATTGTGAAAATTATTAGGTTTATTTGAGACTTGCTTGCCATACAATTTTATTTATAGAGCACTTAAAACAGCGACAAGGCCAACCAAAGGGCTGTACAAACAAACAAACAACAGGCAACACACACAACGAAGTACAAAAAATAGACAAAAAAAACATTGTAGATCATAAATATAACGACAAAAACACAGATCAGCTTAACAGACTTGACCTGTTAACCCGACCCTCATTCTGTTTGAGAACAGTATGAGGATCACAGTTGAGTACCTACCTCAGTATGAGGGTCACAGTTGAGTACATACCTCAGTATGAGGGTCACAGTTGAGTACCTACCTCAGTATGAGGGTCACAGTTGAGTACATACCTCAGTATGAGGGTCACAGTTGAGTACATACCTCAGTATGAGGGTCACAGTTGAGTACACACCTCAGTATGAGGGTCACAGTTGAGTACACACCTCAGTATGAGGGTCACAGTTGAGTACATACCTCAGTATGAGGGTCACAGTTGAGTACATACCTCAGTATGAGGGTCACAGTTGAGTACATACCTCAGTATGAGGGTCACAGTTGAGTACATACCTCAGTATGAGGGTCACAGTTGAGTACATACCTCAGTATGAGGGTCACAGTTGAGTACATACCTCAGTATGAGGGTCACAGATGAGTACATACCTCAGTATGAGGGTCACAGTTGAGTACATACCTCAGTATGAGGGTCACAGTTGAGTACATACCTCAGTATGAGGGTCACAGTTGAGTACATACCTCAGTATGAGGGTCACAGTTGAGTACATACCTCAGTATGAGGGTCACAGATGAGTACACACCTCAGTATGAGGGTCACAGTTGAGTACATACCTCAGTATGAGGGTCACAGTTGAGTACATACCTCAGTATGAGGGTCACAGTTGAGTACATACCTCAGTATGAGGGTCACAGTTGAGTACATACCTCAGTATGAGGGTCACAGATGAGTACACACCTCAGTATGAGGGTCACAGTTGAGTACATACCTCAGTATGAGGGTCACAGATGAGTACACACCTCAGTATGAGGGTCACAGATGAGTACGGTACACACCTCAGTATGAGGGTCGTAGTTGAGTACTTACCTCAGTATGAGGGTTGTAGTTGAGTACAGGTAGTCCCCGACTTACGAGCGAGTTCCGTACTTATGAGTTGCTCGTAAACCGGAAATTCGTACGTCGGAACACGAAGCACATGTTCTCGTAAGTCCGGATTTTCGCTCGTAAGTTGGAACGGTTTTGCTAGCGCGACTACAAACACTCGTTTTTCATCGAAAAACTGCTTATGAGTGCATAAAAATGATCGGAAACGTGTGTCCACATGTTTAGCTAACGAACTGTGGTGAAAAAACACAGAAAAACTCGGTATTTTTTGCATTTTTTCCAAAAATTCGCCAGCTCGTAAGTCCGGAACCTCGTATGTAAGAGCGCTCGTAAGTCGGGGACTACCTGTACATGTACTTACCTCAGTATGAGGGTCACAGTTGAGTACATACCTCAGTATGAGGGTCACAGATGAGTACACACTTCACTCAGTATGAGGGTCACAGTTGAGTACATACCTCAGTATGAGGGTCACAGATGAGTACACACCTCAGTATGAGGGTCACAGTTGAGTACATACCTCAGTATGAGGGTCACAGTTGAGTACATACCTCAGTATGAGGGTCACAGTTGAGTACATACCTCAGTATGAGGGTCACAGTTGAGTACATACCTCAGTATGAGGGTCACAGTTGAGTACACACCTCAGTATGAGGGTCACAGTTGAGTACATACCTCAGTATGAGGGTCACAGTTGAGTACGGTACACACCTCAGTATGAGGGTCACAGTTGAGTACACACCTCAGTATGAGGGTCACAGTTGAGTACATACCTCAGTATGAGGGTCACAGTTGAGTACATACCTCAGTATGAGGGTCACAGTTGAGTACGGTACACACCTCAGTATGAGGGTCACAGTTGAGTACACACTTCAGTTAGTGCTGGACGATAATTCAATAACGATAAATATCGCGATATACTTTTATTCAATAACGATGATATGAAGTTTAAGCATATTTTCGATATTTCGATAGGATTTTACAACTTTTCACTGACGTTTTTCTCTTTCTGTTCGGGTTGAAGCGGCTGCTTCAACAACGCGCCCGGACAGAAAAAGCTGTGACACAAAACGTGCGTGGTGACGTCGCTGTTACGCAGCGCTCACTCCAACAGCAGGCGATAGCGGTAGCAGGCTAAAAGCTAAGCTAGTCTCCAAAGCGTGTTGTTTTCGCTTCAAAACGAGTGCTCATGACCGTCAAAATGTGACTGAACAAAGTTTCACAAGCGAAGAGAAAGCAGACGACATCACTGATGAGAGGAAAGACTAATTCGTCGGTGTGGACGTAGTTCGGTTTTGTTAAACTGCAGGTCTCATCTGCAGCGAGTCTTACTCGGTTTCTTTATTTTGCAAAACGTGACGGAGAGTCGTTCTAACTAGCGGTGGAAACATCTACTTGTTTAATCTGAAGAGTTTCCACTCGATAGAATATGATGAGAGTCAGAAGATGAAGAATAAAGTTTGAGCCAACGTCTCCCTGAAACTACGACGTAAACAAACAGCCCCAGCGCGACATGTTTTTTTTAATTGAAAATAAAACAGATTCATCAGAATAAAAAGAAAGAAAAACACTGAATGAAAAGGTGCAGAAAGACGAAAATAGTGTTATAATATCTGCCCCTTGTTTAAAAAATACAAAATAACTACAACAACCTTCACCTGCACCACACCTTCCCAACAACTTTGATTTAATCATCTTTTAAAACATATAAATAGTTTTATAAATGTTTATGATGATATCAAGTCAACACAATCCTGTTTCCTGATTTACAACTCAGCTCCTTCACACTAGTTCTAAATGAAGATTTTACAAACATTTACATTCCCTTCAGGGTTTAATAACTTTTTAAACAAAATGTAATTGAATATTTGGGGGTAATATTTTTTTTAGTTTTATACATGACTTGTAAAATACTATGTTCAACCAAATCATAACATTTTAATAATTTCAATTGATGAAATAATATATTTGTTGGGTGACCATAGCACTTCCTAATAATAATTCTTACAGCTCTTTTTAGTAAAATAAAAATAGGATTTGTAAAAGTTTTGCATGCTTTTCCCCAAACTTCAATACAACAGATTAAATATGGAACAATCATTACATTATACAATATATTCAAAACTTTGTCATTCAAAAACTATTTTACTTTATACAATAATGTAATTGATTTTGTTATTTTTATTCTTAAGTAATTTCCATGAGATTTCCATGTCAGCTTCTCATCAATAACGACACCCAAAAGTTTTATTTAATTAACTATGAATTTCAATGCTGTAAATTTTAAAGTTCTTGTTTAAAGTTAAAACTATTAATATTGACACAGTTGAGAATTTTATGCCAAGAAAGTTCATGCTCAATAATCCAGGTACCAAATCCAATAATTCTCAGTTGGGTCATCTGGAAACTGGATGGAGGATGGAGGGTGAAACGTTTCTATAAAAAAACTGTCCATGACCCGACAGAATTATTGGGTTGAGAATTTTATGTTTATTTGATGGTGATTTCCATCTTTTTGGAGGCTAAATACAAATACAAGGTGAACATCAATTTATTTGTATAGTTTATAGTTTTTTTTAGGCTTTTATATTGTTTATATCGATATCGAATTATATCGATATCGACCGAAATTAAGAACTATATCGTGATAAAAATTTTGGCCATATCGTCCAGCCCTAACTTCAGTATGAGGGTCACAGTTCAGTACACACCTAATGGTTTAACAGAGTAACCAAGTTATCAGCAGATCGAGTGCTTTGACTTCTATCGAGGCTTTTTTGTCCACCTCGAGTACCCGTAGTGACGTCATCACGTCGCGGTAACGTCAGTACGTCACATCACGTGATTAAAAACCGAGCGCGGGGTAGCTTTTAGCTTTTAGTAGACGCTACAAAATGTATTCCTTTGTGCGCACGGATGTATGGAGCTGGTCCAGTCTTGTCAAAAAGGTAAAACAGTTTATAATTTTATAAATTGCGCTACTCATTGAATCATTCTGTTGATTTTCTTTGCTTTGAACACCGTAGTAGATTGTGACAGCAGGGGGCAGTGTTGCATTGCAGGTCACATGTATAATGCCTCTTACCCACCGCACAACTGCAAACGCTCCTGCCGTCCCCTTTTTGCCGCTGGTCACAGTCCCACTGAACCACTGAACACCGTCTGATGACGTACACTAGGGGGTAGCAGAGGGAGGGGTCTCTGGCTTGTTTTCCGGGTTCAGTTGTTGTTTTAACTGCACCTCCGACGGTCTTCGATGAGATTAAAACTTTTTTTTATGTTTGGGGTGATCTACACTGGAGAGTACAGCAGCCTGTCAGCAGCAACTGTAAAAATGCCACGTTTCTTACCGGAGTTTGGTTCCAATTCCTGGAGGCTGGATCCGGTGAGTTTAAAAAGTCCGAAAAAAGTCCCGTTGTGGTTGTGTAATCAGATAGCGAGGCTCTCCCGACTGTTTGCCGGATGCGTCGAGCCGCCAGAGATCAACATTTGGGACGTCTGCGGCTCGACGGCGACGCGCGCGTGCGTGTGCAGGCTGCCGTCGCGCCGCTTCGATCACTCGAATCTCGCCGCTTCCTTGTTCCCCGTGACTCCACGCGTCTCTTCCATAGACTTTGAATGTAAACCGGTATTATCCGGCCGCTTCGGCCGCCCGACGCCGGGGGCGGTGGGTAGGAGGCATAACACGGCCGAAACGGCGTCCTCTCTCTCGTTTCACAAACAAAAAGAAACAAATATTCATCTCTCTAGACATATTAAAAAACTATAAACACAATCTCTAAAAGTAAACCTAAATTGCACAGCACTGCAGGCGGTGGCCCCATTTGTTTTTTTAAGTTTCAGAGCGCCTTACTTTCACTTTTAATATTAATAATAACTAATAGTTTTGTTTTTCCTGTGACTTATCTGCAGTATGATAAATGATAGGAGCATAATAAATGCTCCCAATGTTTTGTTGGTCTTTTTTTCTTTTTGTAAAGACGTTTTTATGCATTTATATTTATTTATTTATTTTGCATCATAAGACACTGTGACGTCATTGACTAATCGGTCTTTTGCAGACACGTGACATTTTGCACTCCCGGTCGCCATATTGGGTGGAGACCGGTTCATTTAAACAGAGGAAGTCCATGCCTTAGCTGCTACCTCGTAAGGATCAATGTTGTTAATTGAAGCTAACTTCACCATGTAACGTTCTCTGGCTTCAAGGTTGAGTTTCTCTCTATAAGGCTTCTGCTCATTTTTATATTTAGTTTGCATTTTGTTGATGTTATTGTTCTGTATCGCACTGTGTTTACATGGACTTCCTCTGTTTAAATGAACCGGTATCCACCCAACATGACGACCGGAAGTGCAAAAAGACACGAGCCGTGACGTCACGTGCAAAAGACCGATCGAGTGCCACTCGAGTTTTTTTATGTTAATGTCGAGCTTAAAAATTATGTACTCGTTCAACCCCTATACACACCTCATTATAACAGTTGAGTGCATACCTCAGTATGAAGATAATAGCTGAGTACACACCTCAGTATGAGGGTCACAGTTGAGTACACACCTCAGTACTGTATAGGGATCACAGTTTGATACTTCACCATGAGGGTCAAGGTTAATAAGGTTCTTGAAATGAAGTCTAGTCACAAACACCAATAAATAAATCCATATACAGTACAGTGAGGAAAATAAGTATTTGAACACCCTGCGACTTTGCAAGTTCTCCCTCTTAGAAATCATGGAGGGGTCTGAAATCTTCATCTTAGGTGCATGTCCACTGTGAGAGACATAATCTTAAAATAAAAAAAATCCAGAAATCACTATGTATGATTTTTTAAAATAATTTATTTGTATGTTACTGCTGCAAATAAGTACAAACCGGATACCAAAAAAGCTGGGACACTAAACAAATTGTGAATAAAAACTGAATGCAATGATGTGGAGATGGCAAACGTCAATATTTTATTCATAATAGAACATAGATGACAAATCAAAAGTTTAATCTGAGTAAATGTAACATTTTAAAGGGGACCACATGTAAGTACAGTATTTAAATTTTTTATGTTATGTCTGTGTGCTATCTTGACAATATTAATTCATTTTAATACACAAAATAATTCTTAGATAATTAATTATACCCTTTTTAATTCTGCCATTTTTAACTTTCGTTTTGAACGACCAGTTTCTGATAGAAGTTCTGAAGTCCACACCCTTCAACGATCTGTTTACGCCCTCTGTAACAGCCAGTATCTGTAATGTGTTGTTGTTTTAAAATAGACCTTTTACCAGTTGACGTCATCACGCAAAGCTCGCCTGAAACGAGCGTTCTGATTGGACGGCAAAAAGCCCTAACCGGATGCAGGGGCTAAGCAAGGGGCCGAGGAGCTTCGTAATGATAGCGAGTTGTAATTTAGAAGCTTGTTTTCTTAAAATAGTGAACAACCGCTGGTCAAAATGCCTGAACATTGTGCCGCGGACACGAGAGGAGGAAACCGCACGCCCATACACATTGTCTTAGACAGGGTTGCTTTTTTGGCTACAGATGAACCGTGCGCGCGGCGGGGCTGCCTGTCACCTTCACCCAGCCAGGAGCCACTAAGTCCCGGCTACACCTGATCCAGTGCGCCCTGGAGGTCCAGAACCGGCTGGACCCAGCCAGGAGCCACTAAGTCCCGGCTCAAAAAATCATGCATTTACTGGTAGCTTAATGATTTTAGAAGATTCGGTTAACGGTTGGCTTATCAAACGTTTTGACATTCCACTCACCTGCTCTTCAGTGGGGTCGAAGGAAGAATCTCCTTGCATGTCGCAGGTCGAAACAGGCAGAACCCCCAACACACGCAGCGGAGACCGAAGAACAACGCGGTCTCGTCGAACTAGCTAGCTGCTGCTAGCTTAGCAGCTGTCCAGTAGCATTCCGCTGCGGGAGATCGTTCTCCGCCCTGTCTGTTTCCCATATCCAAGATGTAATGTAGGAACGTAATCCACGGAGCTTGGATCATTAATGTCCATGCCAGATAAAAAACGCACACACGTTGATGCTTCGTGCCGGGGTGAAATCCTGCCTGTACCGGCCGGCGGTGGTACTGGTTTGCTCCACATCTTCCTTCTTTTAGTCGCTCTACTCGACTTTCCCAGAGGGACGTTGTAAAACGAACAAGTCTCACCTTCTTCTTTTACTCGTTGAAGTTGCCTGGAACAATTATAAACACAATAAAAGTCTTATTTCTCCACCGCGACTGTTGCCAGTAACGACAACACTCCAGTTGCGTGCCCGTGCTTCCGGAAAATTCTGGAAAAATGCGAGTGCGCATGCGCGATGACGTCAACTGGTAAAAGGTCTATTAGCTCTTTTTTTATTACTCATTTGACTTACTGTTAGTGCTAGCTTAAGATAACTTACCGAAACCCGTCTGAGCGCGCCGCAATTTGCTGCTCCTTTTAGCATTAGACCACCCGAATCCGATGCTAATGTTAGCTTGTTCCTCTTCCGGTGTTCGCCAGCTCCGCTCGTTGCACGCGGCGATTTTGGGAGTTATCGCTGTTCCAGTCAAGACAACACAAAGTTCACCAAGTGTCTCCCGTAAATTAATCCGTAAGGAGAAGGTCCTCGCTGCTGCGAGGCTGCTGCGAGGCTGTACAGTTGAAGCTCCGCTCCATCGCGCCAGAAGAGGGTCCCGTTGCCGCTGGTCCCTACGCCGGGGGTCCGCTCGTTTAATTTTTGCCGGCTGCGCGTTGGGAGCGATCGCAAATACACTAAAAATTGAACTAAAACATAAAAATAACAATTATACTTTATTTATAAAGCCATTTAAAAAACACAGCTGCAACAAAGTGCTGTACACATGAAATTAAGAACATATAAACAAAAGATGAGATGAAATCATGAAAAACAACAGTCATGTGTTTAATACAGAAGTGGGTTGAGCCTAACCAGGGGTTGCTAGGTGAGGGGCTGGACTCAGGTTGTGGTGGGTTGTCCTCTCTCGCTTGTGACGTAACATGCGAGAGTATTTTAAAACGAACCGTTTGTATCACAGTAAAATAAATCTACTTAGAGTAAATAAACCACTGGGTGCATTTTTTTGGCACAAGGACTGTTTTTTTTTTTAAGTAAATCAGAGTCAGAGAGAGTCAGAGAGTCTTTATTGTCATTTGCACCGCATGTGGTACATGTGATGAAAACGAGATTATGTACACGAGGTCCCAGTTACATCCAACAACAAATGATAATTTGGTAAATACCCAAAGTTGAGTAAAAAAAACATTAAAAAGTGAATTTTGCAAGTGTGTTCCCCTTTAAAGTAAAAATATGTTGATTCAAAATTTCACAGTGTCAACAAATCCCAAAAAAGTTGGGACAAGTAGCAATAAGTGGCTGGAAAAAGGAAATTGAGCATATAACGAACAGCTGGAAGACCAATTAACACTAATTAGGTCAATTGACAACATGATTGGGTATAAAAAGAGCTTCTCAGAGTGTCAGTGTCTCTCAGAAGCCAAGATGGTAAGAGGATTACATTTATTTATTTCTGTAGCACTTTACACAACCACGGTGATGGTGATAAAAGTGCTTAACAAAAAACAGTACAGTACTTAAAATGACAACAGATTAGAAATCAAGAAAAAGGCAACATAATAGCAAAAACAAAACCAGAAATGTCACATCTAGACGTCATCTCTTTCGGGGAAGACCCTGCATTTTTCAACAAGATAATGCCAGACCACATTCTGCAGCAATCACAACATCATGGCTACGTAGGAGAAGGATCCGGGTACTGAAATGTCCAGCCTGCAGTCCAGATCTTTCACCTATAGAGAACATTTGGCGCATCATAAAGAGGAAGGTGCGACAAAGAAGGTCCAAGACGATTGAACAGTTAGAGGCCTGTATTAGACATGAATGGGAGAGCATTCCTATTTCTAAACTTGAGAAACTGGTCTCCTCTGTCCCCAGACGTCTGTTGAGTGTTGTAAGAAGAAGGGGGGATGTCACACAGTGGTAAAAGTGGACTTGTTCCAACTTTTTTGGGATTTGTTGACATCATGGAATTTTGAAACAACATATTTTTCCCTTAAAATTCTCTCAGTTTAAACTTTTGATCTGTGTTCTATTCTGAATAAAATATTAATGTTTGCACCTCCACATCATTGCATTCAGTTATTCACAATTTGTTTAGTGTCCCAACTTTTTTGGAATCTGGTTTATATTTGAACACCTGTGAAAATCAATGTTAATATTTGGTACAGTAGCCTTTGTTTTCAGTTACTGAGGTCAAAGGTTTCCTGTAGTTTTTCTCCAGGTTTGCACACACTGCAGCAGCAGGAGTTTTGAACATTCCTCCACACAGATCTTCTCTAGATCAGCCTGGTTTCTTGGCTGTCGCTGAGAAACACGGAGTTTGAGCTCCCTCCAAGTATTTTCTATAGGGTTTATGTCTGGAGACTGGCTGGACCACTCCAGAACCTTGATCTGCTTCTTACGGAGCCACTCCTTGGTTCTCCTGGCTGTGTGCTCTGTGTCATTGTCATGTTGG
>JBBPBX010037363.1:0-30961 GCA_038048925.1 Garcialebias charrua | reverse complement strand
CCTTTAACAAAGTATCAAAAAACTAGCAAAACATTATAAGGTATATGTATAAAATCAAAGACAGGAACAAATCTGCATTGGTTTTTGCCAGGATTCCAACAGATTCTGAAAACCATTTAGAGAAGTCAAGGTCGAGAGCTCACCTCAGCTGGAATGTGAAAAAAAGGCATAAGAAAAATAAATGTTTTTCAATTCAAGCATACACTGTCTTTAATTTGCAAAGTAAAACATGGCTTTGCAGAAAAAACTGAAGAAAATATACGTCTTTAATTTTTGAAATCATACAGACTATTTTTAGTCTAGTTGAAATTCTATGTATATACACTACACTTATACAGTACATGTGTATACATATGTATGCAGTACTATGTCCTGATGATGTCCCTTTACTGATACTGTGTTCTCAGTTTAGCAAATAAAATAATTTTGTATTTGAAAGAGGAGGGAACTAGCAGACATCTCAAACAACAAGCCCTAATCTGGAGTGTTGACAGGCAGAGCAATCAACGTCTGAATTAGGCCCAATGATTGACAGCTTATTAGAGTCTCATTGATTAATCCTCAACTAATATATTTTTATATAGCTAACTGTCACACAACAGTCATGTGGATGTTCACAGCCTGACTAACTGTGTTATATCATAAATGAGTGTTGATGTCCCAGTCCTACTTCAGGACCATGCTTGGGAGCATGTGGCAGCAGTCCAACAAGCTAACATGCAACAAAGGCCACTAAGAGGAGTTTGATTGCTGCAGCTCCAGACTCACTTCAGGGTGTTTGTTTTGGCAGAGTTATAAGCATAAAGGCAATTACACAGAGCCTGTGGGTGAACACTTGGTGTGACCCTGGCTTGAATCTGAACAAGGTGTTTGTTCTGATTAAACTCCTGCTTCATTTTACTGGCAAAACCCCAACAGATTTATGTACTGTTGTCACTGACAGTAATGTTGAGGCAATGATAGTAAAATTATAAATTACTTGATTAGTTAATTGTCCTCTTTAGTGATAGGGCTGTTTGTACAATAATTATTTTAAATTTGTATTTTTATTTATTGAATTTGTTTACATTGTTTCAACATTGTTAAACCAAAAGTTTGAAAACATTGAAACTGCCACTCTTCCCAGGGCAAGTCAAATTATCAGAGAGTCAGAGAGTCTTTATTGTCATTCGCACCTCGTGTGCTACATGTGATGGAACAAGATGATGTTCACAGGGTCCTAGTTACATCCAACAATAAAATGCAAAAGAAAAACAGTAAAAACATCTAAACAAACATCAACTAAAAATACACTAAGCACTAATATCATAAAATCATTACGTCGAACAGCAGCACGAACATGAGTCTGTATGAGCAGATGAGCACAGCAACATGGCGTGACACAGTGATTATTCTGGTTAGATATTCATGAGTCTGACAGCCTCAGGGTAGAAGCTGTTCCTCAGTCTAGTGGTTCTACATTTGATGCTCCTCAACCTCCGTCCTGAGGGGAGTGGGGCAAAGAGTGAGTGTGCTGGGTGAGTGAGGTCTTTCATGATGCAGGTGGCTCTCTTCCTGCATCTGGAGGTGTAAATGTCTGTGATGGTGGGGAGACTGACTCCAACATCTTCTGTGCAGCCTTCACCACTCTCTGCAGAGCTTTTCTTTCTGCAGCTGTGCAGCCTCCATGCCACACGTTGATGCTGGAGCACAGGATGCTCTCCACTGCACACCTGTAGAAGGAGGTGAGAACTGGGCTGCTCAGACCAGCTCGTCTCAGCCGTCTGAGGAAGTAGAGTCTCTGATGACCTTTCTTGATCAGGCTGGTGGTGTTGTTGCTCCAGCTGAGCTTGTTGAGGTTGTTGTAGCTGGAGACCACTTCCACCACAGATCATTTTATGTTCAGTGGGGTGTAGGTGTGTTGTGCCTTCTGAAGTCCACAATCATCTCCTTTATTTTCCTCACATTGATGTGAAGGTTATTCTCTTTGCACCAGCTCTCCAGATGTTCCACCTCCTGTCTGTAGCTGGACTCATCATTGTTTGTGATGCATCCCACCACCGCTGTATCATCTGCAAACTTAACAATATGACAGCCTGGAAGTGTGGCTGTACAATCATATGTGAGCAGAGTGAACAGAAGGGGGCTCAGCACACATCCTTGAGGAGAGCCAGTGCTGAGGGTTATGGTGGAGGAGGAGAAGTTGTGGATCTTCACGGACTGTGGTCTGTCTGTTAAGAAGTCTAGTACCCAGTTACAAATAGAGGGGCTTAGTCCAAGTGTAGATAGTTTGTCTATCAGAGTTTGGGGGATCATGGTGTTGAAGCAGATGTGAAGTCCACTAAGAGCAGACGCACGTATGAGTCCTTCTGATCCAGGTGGGTGAGAGCAGTGTGGACCACAGAGGAGATTGCACCCTCTGATCGGTTTTTGCAGTAAGCATACTGATGATGTAAGAGTGGCACCTGCTGCAGCTCCAAGATGGCCGCCAATTGTCCACAGCTGACGGTCATCCACCTGACGAGCTACACCTCTACTTAAGGCTGCAGTCGAGTTCTGCTCTTCGCTGAAGCATTCTATGCCATACTTGGTATTTATGCCTCTAGCCAGTTTGTGAGTCTATTAAGAGAAACTTACCCTGTGCTTGTTTTGTTCTCAGCCCTCGGATTCTCCTGGTTCCAGCTCTTTGCTTGTCGTGCTTTGCCCTCCAGCCACTTGCCTGCCTCACTCGCCCTCTGGGACTCCATCTCAAGGACTTAAGGACTCTCTGGGACCATCCTCCTCTCTTCATCCGTAAGGAAACACAACAACAACAAACAAACAGGATCAATTACCCTGGAAGACTTTTCTGATCAAACCCATCTGACTGTCTGTTTTTTCATCTTCCAGGAAACCCAGAGGACCCTTGTATATTTGTAAATAGTAATTCCCCACTGTAAATAATAAACACTGTTACTTGCACCTTTTTGTCTTGTGTCGTTCTGGGTCTCGTTACCAACTGGGTTACCTTTTGGAATCTTAACAGATGAGGGTCCTCGTTGATGTTGACGGTTGTCTTGATGTGATAAAGAACAATATTATATGCTAAATAATTAGGATTACAAATGCTTATTCTGCTTACAAGGTAGTAACTTAGTCTGAAATGTTTAATAAAACAACTCTGGATGAAATAAGAATGTGTATGTGTTGTCATCATTGCATGTTCCCATACAATGACAACATTTTCTCTCTAAATTTAACCCATCCACCACTGGGTGGAGCAGTGGGCAGCTATGGAAAGCACCCGGGGAGCAACTGGGGATAAGGTGTCCTGCTCAGAGACATCACGAGGTGTGCAATGACCGGGGACCGAACCTGGAACCTTCAGGTCCTGAGTCGGCTGCCCTACCCTTACACCATCAATATATATATATTTTTTTTTATTAAAGTTTTATTCATTTTACATATTTAAGAAAAAAAACATAAAAGATAATGGAAAAAACCCATTTCATAAATATGAGAAAAAAAATCAAAATACATAAAATGAAAGGTGGCAGAAAGAAGAAAATGTTCTTATTTTGTCTGCCCCTTTTTTTTTATACCAAAAAACAAAACAAAACAAACAATCAATTCAAACAATTAACAAAAACAACAGATCAATTTAGTAACATTTCACACTCAATAATCAACATATAGATTAGGATGCATTACTTGAAGCTTTAGTATTTTGCTAGCAGTTTAGACTTGATAATTTTTTTGAATTTCATCACATAGTTTACATCTTTAACATCTTTTTCCAAAACATTCCACAATTAATAATAATAATAATAATGAATTTAATTTGTAACGCACTTTTCATTAATGAAAATCTCAAAATGCAAATTCCACTCCCTTATTCGAAATAAAACGTCCCTTCAAACTAGTCCTATATCCAGGTTTAACAAATATTTCAGTTCCTTTTAAACTGTAACAGCTTTCTCTCTTTATGAAAAACATTTGAACATTTGTGGGTAGCACATTCTTATGAGCCTTATGCATTACTAACAAAATATTATAATCTACCAATTCATAAAATTTCAATAATTTGAGTTGTTTAAATAATACATTTGATGGATGACGATAAGGCTTTCTAGCAATAATTCTCACCGCTCTTTTCTGCAAAATAAAAATAGAATTTGTTATAGTTGTACAGGCTTTACCCCAAACCTCCACACAATAAATTAAATGTGGAACAAAAATTGAGTTATATAGCAAATAAAGAGCCCTATCATTTAACAAGTCCTTTAGTTTATACAATACGCCAATAGATTTAGATAACTTAGTTTTAACAAAATTTACATGCTGTTTCCACGACAATCTCTCATCAACAATTACACCCAAAAACTTTACCTCATCCACTCTACTTAGTTCAACACCATGAATTTTGATAGAAAATTTATCTATTTTATTTTTGCTAAATAACATATAATTAGTCTTATCTAAATTTAATGATAACTTATTTAAACTAAACCAAGTTTGTAATATTGAGATCTCCTCTTTTAACAACTCAAACATTTGTTTCAAATCATAACCAAAACAAAAGAATATATAGATGAACAGATTTGTCTCACTATTTGGCAAGAAACTGGTCAGTTTTGTCTCTCTGTCACTCTTAATTAATGCATAATAAGCAGTTATTAATGATTGCTTAAGTGTTTATAGAGGAATTAATAACGTATCTATAAACTATTTATTAGCATCTATAAGGGGAGATTGTAAAGTAGTACCTGTTTTACTTTGTTTTTTCTTATATGTTCTAAGTAAATGTTCCCAATAAAAGTAAAGATAATGTTCCTAGGCAGACAAATGATCACAGTTTATCCTCGGACGCAGTGACATCTAATGCCCGTCCTGCAGCGTGCGTTCTTGGAGCGCTCAGGGCTTCTCACCAGACCTGCTCACACAAAGAGGCTTATTGTGTAACTGTGGATCATTTTTATTGAAGCGGCGACGCACTCCTCCCCGTTGTGTCAAACCTCCTCCTCTGAGCCCACCTCTCATGAATACCACAGTGGTTCCTGCTTAATATTCAGAAGGTGGTGCTGATGTGGTCATGTGCGCCAAGACTGAGGTGGGAAAAGGGGGGAGTGTCTCCGCGAAAGAGAGTCACAACTCCAGTGTGTGATCATATGTGTGTGTGTGAGGCTGGAAGAGGGAGAGAGGAGGCTGTTACTGGTCCTGCCGTGCTGCTCTCCTGTCAGACTCAGCTGGAGCATCCTGTGAGCTGGGCTGGTTTCTGACTGGCTCAATGGGATGCCAGGAGGAGATGCTCGCTGAGGAGTGACTGATGACAACCGGCACCTCAGTGTGGATGGTGACCCCCTGTACTTCCCAGGAAGATTTAGGGCGCCTGGCGTTTCCACGACAACTATAATGGGCTGCAATTTGTGCAGTTTCCAGAAGCGAGAGGAACACTACAGGCTGCTGTATGAGATTGCACAGGTGAGCAGTGGCACGGCAGAGTCTGCCATCCATCCTTGTGTTTTGTCATTCATTATGCATGCCGAGAGGGAAGCAGTCCTGGTCCGGAGGCTTGTTGAAAGTGTTTTAGGTCAAAGATGGTAAAGATAGGAATGAGGGATTAGTGTGTAAAATGTAAGTGAGGTAGAATACTGGAGAGGAGGGGAACGTCTTACTCACCAGCAGATGTGTTTTGAGTAATGAACAGTTGCTTAGCGAGCAGCTACTGTGCAGCTCATTCATCCTGCAAGACGAGCTGTGCTGAGAAAGCAAGTTTCTTTAGTGGAGTAGCACCTGGGCGCTACTATCTGGAGTCTTTGTGCCAATTTTTAGTCATAAATGATTCTTAGGAGGTTGTTTGACAGGTTTGCTCTTTTATAAAGTTGTCTCTCGGCTCTTTGGTTTGTTTAACTGCACCGATAGAGACCTTCTTGTATTTCTACAGCACAGAATGTCATTCTTAGTGCATTAGTCTGATAGTATAGTTTTATATTTTGCTTTATCAAACAATACACGTCCCTTCATTCATTCCTTTTCCATATAAACTTTGCTCCATAAGAGGGTCCCAACAGGTCAGAAACAGAACTTATACACCACCGTTTGCACAATTTACTGAACTTCAGAACCTGCTTTATGATGTTATATTATACACATACATGTATCCTCCACTTGTCAGCTGCTTTAAGTTCGTACGACTACTTTTTCATTCATTCAACCTTAATTTACACAGGTTGGTCTCACTGAATCATGAGGACTCATTTACAAGAGAGACCTGATTTAGACAAAACCACAGATGAGGTGTTCACAACAATAAACAGCTATAAAATGCATGAAAGGTAAATGAAAATAGTGATGTAAAACTAACTAAAATCAAGCTACATTTTCTTACATCTTACGACTACTATCCAAAACAAGTAGGCAGAAGACACTAGCTAACAACAGAGGGGAAGGCAAAGAGCCAAACATCCCACAGTCTCTCCATCAGCCCTCTTTCCATGTCACACTAATAACTGTGGAACTCTGTCTCCTGGAAATGGAGCGCAGCACTTCACCCTTCCTCTTTAGTCGTGACTGCCTTCACGCCACTGTGATCACAGCCTCATTACCCGTTTTATACAACCATCCTTTTCTTTAATTGGACATGAAACAGCTCTCTTTACCCTCGTGAAGTGACACGGTGTAAAGTCGAGGAGGTAAACCAGTGGTTTTTTTTTTGTTAACCTCTGCTTGTAGCTTTCAGCTGATGTGCAACTTGAGTCAGAGCCAAACTGTTGCTGGCACGGCGGTTCTGATGCATTAATGGTTGAAGCACGGGTGCTGGTTCATTTCATGCACTAAAATCTGTTTAATATTTGTAAAAAAAAAAAAAAAAAAAGACAGAAATGTCCAACAACTCTGAAAGAGGAGCAGATAGTGAATGCAGCTGCTGCCTCCCAGCAGAAGAACCATAAAAAATAGGCATGTATTGGTGCTCATCGTGGCTTTTGAGCCAGTCTTTGCAGCAGCTGTGAAGAAGTAGTCTCGACTCCCCTCCTCACGGTTCAGGGAAGTGGATCAGTATTTGCATAGTGGGCCCAGTCTCTGGGGCCCAGTCAGCTCTGACAGGAGCTCCGTGGTGGCTCAGTCGTCCACCCACTGATATACTGAACTTGTTCAGGCACGAGCTGCAGTCTCAGCACCTAGTTTTTGATCACCACTGTGGGAGGGAAGGTGGGAAGGTTATATGGTGTGGAGGATAAAGACTGGGATGGGAATAGTGAGGAAGCTGTTAAAGATGCAGAGACAAAGGGAAATAAAAAAGGAAGAAGAAACTGGTCAACGATGGGAGGACTTGAGAAGGAGAATAAAACATGCCACTGCCTTTCATTAAAAAAAAGCTCTTCCCACATTCTTGCAATCGCACATCTGCGCACATGTTTGCAGATGTCCTCTGAGACAGCAAAACAAGCTGCACATTCTTGGCAACAGCACAGCAAATTCAGAAAAGAACATAAAACACTGGTTGGGGAAGACAGACACAGAGAAGCAATGCTTTTCCTGCAGCTGTACAAGTGTGTCACTGCATTGTTTGGCCGGAACAAGAGTGTTGTGACAATCAGTACCTGTTCACACTGCTGCCAGTGTTAGTGCTTGTTTTTGGTCTGTGCACCTTTTCCCCTCACTTTTTCACTTTAGTCACAATTTGTTTAGATTTTCTTTGTTTCAGAAACAACTGTAGTCATCCACATACCTGCTCCACACTGCTTATGCTAAATTGATGAATCTGTGTATGCAAATGAGGTGAAGGTGGAGTGTTCGCTGCAACAGCCAGACAGACCTCGCAGCAGAGGGATTTGAAGAGCAGGAGTCCATTGAAGGGTTTTGTCAACCACCCTCCTCTTCATCCCTTCACACACAGAAACTGAAAGTCAGTGGTGGGCATATGAACTCTGGGTAGCGCTAAAGCGCTAATCCGCTTACAGTGGACCTAAACTTTTTGTCAGCGTTTTTGTGAATTGACTAACTTTTATAATTCATAAGCGGATTTGTGCTATTTTTATTTAAAATGCAGTACCGCTAATAACTAATTATCTATCAGTAAAAACCAATAAACTTATTTACAAGCTCTTATGCTGCTTGTTTTACCTTTTTCCCCACCGTAAACAGCAGAGAGGAGGAAGGGTGTGAGGGGGAGGGGGGCAGAGCTGAGAACAGACTCGGATCTACCATGTAGGTAAATGCCTGGGGGTCCCATTTCAGCAGTGGCCCCGGCCCCGCCTCGCCCCGTGCAGTCACCTACATACTGAAGGATAAATCACTGTTATACACGTTATTATGATTAAACCTATATTATTCACATGATCAAACCTATAGTAGATGTGCTTCGATTTGCAACTGTGTTTCTCATGTAACCACAAAGGGTTTCACATGTTCAGCTGTGCCAGTATTAATCATACGGACCAGAGCTGCTGGAGCAGGCCTCAACCCACGGACCACCTCTTTGAAGCAAACCAGAGCTGCACACAACACATTCCAAGGGGGAGGGCACACATGCAGCAAAAAACATCTTTAGTATACCACACACATCAGAAATACATTTAGTTATGCTCAATACACAGGCTCACACTTAGTTAATCACACACAAGGTGCACAGGACAATAACTTGTTTAACAGTGATTTATCCTTCATCTTCTAGATTTAAACGAGTTTTGCTTAAGTTTAAACAAGTTATTGTCCTGTGCACCTTGTGTGTGATTAACTAAGTGTGAGCCTGTGTATTGAGCATAACTAAATGTATTTCTGATGTGTGTGGTATACTAAAGATGTTTTTTGCTGCATGTGTGCCCTCCCCCTTGGAATGTGTTGTGTGCAGCTCTGGTTTGCTTCAAAGAGGTGGTCCGTGGGTTGAGGCCTGCTCCAGCAGCTCTGGTCCGTAAGATTAATACTGGCACAGCTGAACATGTGAAACCCTTTGTGGTTACATGAGAAACACAGTTGCAAATCGAAGCACATCTACTATAGGTTTGATCATGTGAATAATATAGGTTTAATCATAATAACGTGTATAACAGTGATTTATCCTTCATCTGGTGTATAACAGTGATTTATCCTTCAATACCTAACATTGATCCTGCTTGTTAATGTACATTTAACATAAAAATAATTATAGTTACGATGAAAACGATAATTAAATACGCAATAAAAAAAACGGTCGATTTCTTTATCCCCCTACTAAAAATGGACTATTCCATCTTGACATCTTCCGGGTTAGAGGTGAACTCAGGGGCTAATTCTGTGGCTACTGTTTGTGCTGGGTACTTGGATAAATCCGTAGAGAACCCCGCTGTTTCAAGCCAAATTAACGTGGCCGGATGATTTTATTGTGTGTTTTGTGTCGACCATTTGACGGTGAGTCGTTATTTTTATGTATTTTAGTTACTTTTCATTAAATCTGTTGACTACCTATAGACGCTAACTCTGTGTCTGCCTGTTGGTAGTGCTGGGTTACTAATGGATAAATCCGTAGAGAACCCCGCTGTTTCAAGCCAAATTAACGTGGCCGGATGATTTTATTGTGTGTTTTGTGTCGACCATTCGACGGCGAGTCGTTAGTTACTTTTATGTATAAATGCGGTGGCGACACACCCGTGTATTTGAGATTTAAACGTGGTTTTAGGGATTAAAAGATCATTCTATTTTTTGTTAATTTCGTGGCCGAATAGAATATATGTACGTAAAGTATTAAATAAATCCTTTGATTTTTGTAATTTCATCCTTTTAGGATCATTTTTGTTACTTTTCAGTTGGCAGTGTAGTGCAAATATTGATAACGCTGCCGGCTATATATAAATATATATATATATATATATATATATATATATATATATATATATATATATATATATATATATATATATATATATATATAATATAGAAATATATAAATAGCGGATTAGATTAGCTTCCCCTAATTTTCATAAGACATTTGTGCTTTTGAAATTGTGGACCTAAAAAAATTAATAAGCGTTTTAGAAATTGTGGAACTAATTTTTTAATTAGCGTTGCCCAGCTTTGCTGAAAGTTATGCACCATAACTCATGTTCCCTGAAGGAAGGGAACAAGGTGCAACATATGCTATGGGAATTGCACCCCCGCATGATTACTTGAAGGAATACATTCACACCTTTATGGCTAGGGCGTCAACGTCGCGCCAGAGGCCCCGCCCTCTGGGTATTTAAGCGGCTGACGACCATCCATCTTTCTCCAAAATTGCACTTCACCGAGCTTTCAGCATTGAAAAGGGCCAGATATGTTGCACCTCGTTCCCTTCCTTCAGGGAACATGAGTTATGGTTCATAACTTTCAGTTCCCTTTCAGTCAAGTTCTCTCGGTACTTGCTATGGGAACGTAATTCATTCACGTCCTTGAAATGCTCAGTAAAATGCATGCTAGTGTGAACGTCTGCCCTTGACCAGCAGGCATCTCAAGGCTACTTTCTACTGTATGTTAGAAAGAACAGCCTCAGTGACATCACACGCAGTATCATCCAAACTGTAATGCTTTGCAAAAGTGTTTAAAGAGCTCCAGTTCGCAGCAGCACAAATGTCTGCAACTGGTACATCCTTGAACAGTGACCACAAAGTGGCCAAGCCCCTAGTAGAGTGAGTGTGCACTCCAGAGGGCACCTGTTGACCTTTGCTACTGTACGCCCTTTTAATGGCCTCAGTCACCCAATGTGAGAGGCGTTGTTTTGATAGTTAGGACAACGGATGAAAATTAGCTATTGTGCTAACTCCGGCATATTTACATTGATGCTAACTGCTGTTATGTTGATTAATATGCATTGTCCTAACTTAAATAAATAAATAAATGAAATGAAATGAATAGGGCCTTTCCGGTAGCAGGTGCTGCAAAGCACACGAACAGTTGATTTGTTTTTCTCCATTCGGCTGTTCTCTGCATGTAAGTGCGTAAAGCTCTCACGGGGCACTGGTTGAGCGATGAAGCAACAGAGAAGTCCCGCGAAGAGAGGTAGTTCAGGTTTAAGCGAGGTTAAGGGCAAAAAAGAGAAAGATGGATGGGCGTCAGCCGCTTAAATACCCAGAGGGCGGGGCCTCTGGCGCGACGTTGACGCCCTAGCCGTAAAGGCGTGAATGTATTCCTTCAGGTAATCGCACGGGGGCGCAATTTCCATAGCAAGTATGTTGCACCGAGAGAACTTGACTGAAAGGGATCTATTTTGACACTCTCTTCCTCTGACTCCACAATCTGTTGGAGATTTATTGCCAGCCGGCTCTCTCTCTGTGTTTCTCTCTTCTCTCATTCCTTCAGTTCTCAGGGCTGCAGGTGCTCTGCATGGAATGTGGTCACCTTTCTCATCTGGCCTGCAGAGCTGTGTCAGTGAGCGGACTCTCATTCTCTGAGTCTGTTCCTGTCTTAACAGGAAGGCTGAGGAACCTTCTGCCTTCCTTTCACTCCCACCTGATTAATGTGTGTCCATTCCTCTGTCTTTGTGCTGTTGTCTGTCTTTCTCTGTTTGATTCCTCTGATTGCTCATCTTGACTGATTGCATTACTTTCAGCCTTCGCTCTGGCTGCTCCCTGCTGTATTCCACTCCACTTCATCTTCCAGTGACTGTCTGAGGAGAGGTTTTCTTTTTTTTTTGGTCAGCGAGGATGAATCCTTGAATCTTTTTGACATTGACGTTCAACAGATGAACCAAAGTTTTGAAGCTGTGGCTCAGGACAGTTTAGCAGTTGTCGCCATACAGTAATGTAGCTGATACGACGAGATATGACAGAGTTTTGTAATTCCCACTGTGTCCGTGAGCTCCCACTTGTGAGTGTCACACATTGTCTGTGCTCCACTAAAACTCAATGATGTGTGGCTTTTTGGTGCCTAATTAGCAGGATGGCAGATGTTGAGGAGAAGCTATTTAGCATATGTCCAAGCTGGAATGATATTTGTATAATGTGTAAGTGCACAAATGTTTTGCTATGTCTTTTGATTTTTACAATCTATAATGTTAAAACAAAAAATATAGAGACTGAAAGTAGCTTTAACAAATGCATATGCTTTAAACAAGGATTTTGTGCAACCTGTTAATGCTTAGATAATATGTAGGGGGTGACTATCAGGCACTACCACACCAGATTTTAGCCGTATATCTGTAAAACTGACTGCTATGACTGTTTTGTGTTCGCTAAGGTTGATTAGCTGTTGCAGCCATCTTGATTTATGTTGACTCCAAACGTTAATGTGCTGTAGATGTACTTTGTAAATAATGAGGTTTTTGTGGTTTATGAGATCTTCATCTAACAGACAGAGCTGACACAAACCAAATGCCAAAGTCTGAACAAATATTATGAATCCAACAATGTTCCGTCAGGTCATCTGGACAGTTTCTTTTTTAAGCTGAGACATTTCGTCCTTCATCCAAAGGATGTCTTCAGTCTGAGGAGCCACCAACAAATAAAACTGACTCCCACAACAAATACTTCATAGTGGGGGGAAAAAAGAAGAAAAACAGTTTGCTGGTGCTAAGATGGCCTCCGGGACCCGCCCTCTCCCCCGTCGAATCCTCTGAGACAGTCATGCCAAAGTGGTTCAAAACACCAAAGTTCATGCTCAATAATTCAGGTCAGGTCATCTGGAAAGATTATGAACAATCTGTTGGTGGTTAAATTACATATTTGATGTGACTTAGATACTTTATCATCAAATGTAATCTCAATACTTGTTAAACTGACTGAGGTGTTGTCATCTTTATGTTTGCTAAAGGTAGTTAGTTGTGGTGGCCATCTTGTATCAGGTTGACTCCAATCATTAATAATTAGTAGGTGTGCTTTAGTGAATATTTTCTGAGAGTTTCACTGAAATGTATCAATTACTGTAGTTTAAAATATGTTTTGCAAACAGACAGATGGGTGACTCCTACCGAAGCTTTAAACAATGATCACTCAGAGTACAGTACAGTATGTGGTGGTGATGACTCCTAGCTACTACCACACCAAGCTGTAGCTCATTTTTTGTCAAACTAATAAGTAGCAGTCAGTTTGGGTTATCCTAAGATTCATCATCTGTGATCAGTTGTTGATGTAAATCAATTCTCACTTTGAAAGTTTCATTAAAATGTGTTCTCTAATCCATGAGATGTTTTTACTTACACAATCTATTACGTTGTTACCCGCCTTTCACAGTGGCAGCAATAATTAATATGCCAGAGAGCAGCAGGGACTGTCAGAGTTAATCTACTAACACTTAAACCATCAGCATTAACATTTCTCCGTAATGAGCTTTTACCCACAGATTACAGAACGCAGACCTGCCATTTTATTTTTTTATCCCATTTCATACGGTTCCAACAAACCATTTTTTTAGTAGAAGTTATAAAAGCTGCATGGCCAGTTTGGTAAGTTTTATTAGGCAGAAGAAGAATCACTTTCCACTGCATTTGAGAAATAAATGGAAAGCAGCTTCTCAGCTCAATGAGGCACAGCGGTCTCTGATAACTTGCTGATGCATAAGAATGAGAATGAGGCAGCAGCAGCGTGCACACACACTCGCTCTCACACACGTAATGTCTCTCCAAGACACCAAATCCTGCTCTTTGTGAAAATCCAGGTCTAAAAGCAGAAAACCGTGTTGACCATTTTACTCGTCAAAAGGTCTTTTGTAGTTTGAGTTGACGTCAGAGTCCAATGAAGCCGTGGTAAACAGTGTGATACTACGGTGGCCCTGAGGGGTACATGAACAACATTTGAAAAAACAGAATTAGATTAGGCCAAACCGGATGTGGTGTTTTTTTTATTTTTTTATTAACAACATAAAAAACAAAAAACAAAACAGAACAATGTACAGTACACACACAACGGAGGTAGGGCTGTGCGATATGACAATATATATCGTGGGGACGATAGAAACGTGTCTATCGTGATCAGGGGCGCCGTATGGGGGGTAAAAGTTGGTACGATTCCAGGGGCCCTTGACAAACAGGGGCCCCAAATTGGCCTTTTTTTTATTTTTATTTTTTTCATGGTGTGGTGGGCCCCTGATAATAAATTAATGGTAGTAGCTTTGTTTTAACTTGTTTTAACAGTAAAACTCAAATATTATCTCTCCCAGACCAAAAAGCAAACATCGTGATATTTTACAAACACCCCTCTGCATCTGCATGAAATGGTATGTTCCTAGCTGCTTTGGGCTCAGAGCCTCTGAGCTCACTTGTCGCTGCTGTGTGGTGTCTTTACTTTGCAGTCAGATGATGACAGACATGCTGCCCAGAAAAATCGTAAAATCAGGCTGTCAAAATAGGAAAGAGAAATAAGAAAAGGAAGACAGACAAAGGAAAGGGTCTCGATTTGTAACAGTTTTTCCCCAAGAGAGGTGGGTAGAGATGTGCGTGATTATCAACCTGTTCGCTAGCTTAGCCTCGTTTTTTTTTTTGCTCCCTCCCTCTCTTCTCTGTCTGTCATCGCGGCTCTGAGCTCGCAACCCAAGTTATGAACCACACGTCACCATCCAACCACAGACAGGTCTTTTTCATTAAAATTACTGAACCAAGAGGCGGAAGTGACAAAATCTTAGATTTATTAACTCAACAAAAGATAATAAGATACACATGTTTTTATTTTGTAGACCAGATTAGAATATTTAGTTAAGCATACAAATATGCTTACTGTCATTGTGTTTTAGGTAATGCCATTATGCAGTATTCCAGGTAGAAAAACAAGAAAAGTTTAACTTTTTTTATTATTATTATAGGCAATATTTCTTAATTACATTAAGATGTATTATTTGTTGGGTTTGATTCTATTTGTAGATATTCAAATTAATTTACTAGATAGTCCGTCTTCTTTACAGACATTTTGTTGTATTGCTTAGTAGAATTTGAATATCTACAAATAATACCAAAACCAACAAGTAATATAATTTAGAAATGTTGCCTAAAATGCACATTGACAATAAGCATATTTGTATGCTTAACTAAATATTCTTGGGCTACAAATGTTTAAGTTATATATTATATTTTGTTGATTTAATATATCTAAGATTTTGTCACTTCCGCCTCTTGGTTCAGTACTTTGATTTGCAAGACATGCTTTGATTGAATGAAAACAACCTGGCTGTGATTGGCTGGTGATGTGCTTCATTTACATATAACTTGGGTTGAACATGCAGAGACAGAGCCACGAGCAAGCAGAGGGAGATGAGCAAGCGTGTGTGTGATTTGAATGCACATGCTTCAAATTATTGTTCATTTATATTGATATCTGCTGTTAAATCAGTGTTACTCAAGCTGGTGGCACAAATGTAACGACATATTTCACTAGCATTTAATCAATGAAAGAAAATGTTTACCAAGATATTCATATATACATATAACTTATCCCTGTACAGGTAGTCCCCGATTTACGAGCGCTCTGATCTACGAGGTTCCAGACTTACGAGCTGGCGAATTTTTGGAAAAAACGCAAAAAATACTGAGTTTTCATGTGTTTTTTCACCACAGTTCGTTAGCTAAACATGTGGACACACGTTTCCGATCATTTTTATGCACTCATAAGCAGTTTTTTGATGAAAAACGAGTGTTTGTAGTCGCGCTAGCGAAACCGTTCCAATTTACGAGCGAAATTCCGGACTTACGAGAGACATGGCAACCGTTCCGAAATACGAGATTTCCGGTTTACGAGCGCCTCGTTGTAACGGATCTCGCTCGTAAATCGGGGACTACCTGTACTATTCACCACACTTAACAACAGATGAGTCAGAATCAGCAGCAGCCCAAACTCCCAATAGCAATGGAACTCCTGCTCCCTGTCCCTGTGAAAAAGGTGAGCAACACTGTTCAATGACATGTAAGGTAACTGCAGAGCATACATGGCAACCCCTTGGGACATTTACCTGTATAGTGACTGTCAAAAATCCGTAATTGTAATTTTCACCAACAACTCTGTATTGGGGGTGGGGGGCTGTCTGCGGTGGAGATACAGCACAAACCAGGCAGAAAGGAGGTCGGGGAGAGAACTTATTTCTAACGGCAGAACGATTTGTAGAACGATTGGAGCACTATCATCACAAAATATGCACATATCACAGTTACTTCATTAGACAATAATATTAACAATGACATATAAAGACAGACTGGGTGTAGAGTTGAAGAATGTGTTCATTTAACTTTATTGGGTTGTTTTACATTTGAAACTGAGTTTTTTTTAAAGAAAATTTGTAAAACTGAAAAAAATCTGTGAGGTTGCTTTCTACACCTGTATACCTGCAAAATTAGGGAAAATCCATTTAAATTATGGACAATTTGACATGTATGGCAGAGTCTCTGGGGATTTTCCTCTCTCTTGCGCTTTCTACCATTACACAACAAAACTGAAATACTTATTGCAGGGGGGCCCAATTGGATTTTTTTTCATGGGGCCCAATATTCCTGGCGGCCCCCCTGATCGTGATAAATAAGAATAGAAAAATAACTGTCGCAAAGAAGCTTCATATTGTGGTTTTGCGAGATGACGGCGCTGCTTTATGTTTGACGCACGCGCGGGTTTGCGACACATGCTTTACGTTGTTAAACTCGAGAGCAACAGAGACGCAGGGGCATGAAGCCGGTGTCACAACAAGGAGAAAACAGCTGCACAGGCAGCCCAAGAAGAAGAACTTTTACCAAAAAGAGGGGGAAGCTCACCTTGTTAGCTTCCATTATTTCGCTCCGCTGAAACTCGGAGACAAAATGGGTCCAGAGGACACGAACCCAGAGTCCAACCGAGTCCGAACTCGGGTCCAGTTAACCAATACAAAACAGACCAGAGACACAACAGAACCGCAATCAAACGCAACGTTTTCTCTTTTCTGTTTCTTGCTTTGTTTACTCCAACTTCCAGAGCGGATTTCTTCTTCGTGGGTTTTATTAGCAGCCGTTGTTTTACCGCCACCTGCAGGAAAAATTTGGACCAAAGTAGAAACTCTTTTTCTACTTTGGTCCAAATTTCCTTGTTCTTTTTGTTCACATTCTTATAATTGTAACTGTATCTGTAGTAAAATAATAATAATAAAAAAAAAAACTTTGGTCCAAATTTTTCCTGTACACACACACACACACACATCGTGTTGTATATATTGTGATATATATCGTTATCGGGATATAAAAAAGTCCATATCGTGATATATGATTTTTTCCATATCGCCCAGCACTAAACGGAGGTACAGTTAGCATGCTAGCCTTTAGCCTATAGAAATGGAGAGCTATGTTTTTTCAAGCTTAAAGAAGAAACTATGACACTGGAAAAACTCAGCAGGATCTTCAAGATAACTAAATTTTGTTGATATACCTTTTAGTTTTATATTTTAGTTTTACTGGCACAACATTAGAAATACTTAGCCTGCTAACTGTAACTCAGTTGTGTGTGTACTGTATTATTCTGTTGTTCTGTTTTATGGTATTAAAAAAAGTAACAAAAAACAAACAAACAAAAAAACACTAAAAAATAAACCCACTGCTTCCGGTTTGAATTAATGTCATTTCATTTTTTTTCCACATGTAATTCTGTTTTATCAAATGTTCATTTACACCTCAGGGCCACCGTAATGATACGGCTGGCTGGCAGGACAGAACAGACAGACATGAAATAAAACAAATGTAGGATGTTTTCTTTTGTTCACAGACAAAAAGACAGTTCTCGAGAGGAGAAAAGACAGGACGCTGTGTTTTGTTAGCTAGCAGCAGATGTGAAGCCTGCGGACCGGACAAGGTCTTAGGAGGACACAGCTGACTTGCTGCTGCCACCTCTGCAGCACCTCTGGCCATGTGTGTAATGGATGTTTAGTCAATGGAAGGTTGAAGAGCTATCAGAACAGCCAGACTTTCTGAAAAGAAAACCATTGGCAAGTTGCACTGAGGTGTATGCAGAAAACTTGAAGAAGAGTTGAGATTTTCTGTTAAGACATTCTTTGCACGTATTGTTTCAATTTGAAAAGTGTGAGAGGAGTTATTTCAGTGTCTGAGAGCTTTGAAAGTTTCAAATGTTGAAGCTAAAATTTCACAGGATCGTGACTGTTAATAGCAAATTACAAACTGCATTGCGTGGGAGTTTCCACGATGTCTCAGAATGTTTGCGATGGTTCCCAGATTATGTGCACCCCAGGACGATTATCTTGTGTTACAGGAAATAAAAAATAAAAATAATAAATGCTAACAACCGTATCTCAATAGAGCAATAGAGCAGAGGTTTTTTTTTTCATTATGTAAGTAACTTCCCAGCAAATCTTTGGACCAAACTTTGCTTGGAGTTCATACAAAGATGTTGTTCAGCATGATTTGAAATGAAAATCTGCATGTTTTGTGTCCTGACTAGTCCCAAACATACCGCTTTCAGTGATATTCCACCTTCAGCTGTGGTGAATCAGCCCAGTTGAGGTAAATGTGACAGTTGTGTTGGGCAGCTGTGGCTGAGTGGTTAGAGCAATCATCCTTCATTGGGAGAGTTGGGGGTTCGATTCCACCAACAGTCACATGCGTGTCCCTGGGCAAGACACTGAAGCCCTCGTTGCCTCCGATGTGTGTCCCTTCAGTGAATGAATGTGATAAAGCTCTGATTAGTCCTTGTATAGTTGTAGATGTATTAGAGCCCTGTATGAATGGGGAAATGAGGACACAGGTTGTGTTGTAAAGCACTCTGAGTATCTTAATCAGATAGAAAGGTGCTTTATAAATACAGTCCATTTACTATTTAATGTGTTATTAATATTATAAGAATGAGTGTCAGGTCCCTCGTTTTGTTACTTCCATTTGATAAACTAATAATTTTTGTGTTTTAAAGGGGACCACACATGCAAAATTAACTTTTTAATGTTTTTTTTTAACTCAACTTTGGGTATGTACTTCATAAAAAAACAGTCCTAGTGCCACTTTGTTGCAGCTGTAGTTGTTTTAAATGGCTTTATAAATAAAGTATAATTGTTATTTTTACGTTTTAGTTCAATTTTTAGCGTATTAGCGATTGCTCCCAACGAGCAGCCAGCAGACGGAAAACGAGCAGACCGCAGGCGAAGAGACCATCTGCGGCTGGGAGCTGGCTGGCTGGTCAGGGGTTGCCTCATACGGATAAAGAGACACTCAGTGAACTTTGTGTGTGTCTGGACTGAAGCATATATCGCTCCCAAAAGCGCTGCATGCAACGAGCGGACATAAAAGGGCGGAGGAGGAACGAGCTATTTTTAGCCTCTGATTCGGGCTAAAAGGAGCAGCTCATGGCGGCGCGCACAGACGGCTTTCGGTAAGTTATCTTAAGCTAGCACTAACAGTAAGTCAAATGAGTAATAAAAAGAGCTAATTTTAAAACAACAACAGATTAGAGATACTGGCTCTTACAGAGGGCGGAGTTAATGTAAACAGATCTTTGAAGGGCGTGACCATGAGAGCTCATTATCATAAACCAGTCGTTCAAAACGAAAGTTAAAAATGGCAGAATTAAAAAGGGTATAATTGATTATCTAAGAATTATTTTGTGTATTAAATTGAATGAACATTGTCTGGATAGCCCAAAGACATACCATAAAATTTTTAAAAACCTATCTGTGGTCTCCTTTAATTATTTTTGTATCTTTAGTAAATAATTAATGGCATTTTGTAATTTTAAGTGATGCATGACACTTCCTCGTCTGCCATCTGCTTGATTGGAAGGTTTGTGTGAAGTAAAGTCCCATTTGCACTACTCTGGATACCTAATGTTTAATTTCTTTGTTCACACATTCTTACAAAATTTGGAAACCCTCAAATTGTGCTCAATCAATCAATCAATCAATCAATCTTTATTTATAGAGCCCTTTTCAGCAGCCAGAAGGTGCACAAAGTGCTGAACAATACAGAAATAAAACAAACAATAAAAAATAACAATAAAAAACAGCCAGTAAAAAATTAAAAACAATTAAGACCTAACAAGAATGTCAAAGAACTACTAGGTATTAAAAGCCTGCCTGAATAAAAAGGTTTTAAGATTAGATTTAAAAGACTCCATATGAGTGATGGAGCGCAAGTCCAGAGGTAGCATATTCCAGAGACTGGGTGCAACGACAGAAAAGGCCCGGTCACCCCAACGTTTGTAGTTGGTCTTTGGGATGGACAGGAGAAATGTATTCGATGATCTCAGTGTTCTCCTATATTCACGGACAGTTACAAGATCAGTCAAATACAGTGGGGCAAGACCATTGAGTGCTTTAAAAGTGAATAATAAAATTTAGAATTTAATTAATAAATATAGTAACATAAAAACGAATAAACTTATTTAGAAGCTCTTATGCTGGCTCCGTAGCTGCTTGTTTTGCCTTTTTCCCCTCCCTCACCGTCTTGACATCTTCCGGGTCAGAGGTGAACTCGGGGGCTAATTCTGTGGCTAGCTGGTTGTGCTGGGTTTCTTGGATAAATCCGCAGAGAACCCCGCTGTTTCAAGCCAAATTAATGCGGCCGGAGGATTTTATTGTGTGTTTTGTGTCGACCACTCGACGGTGAGTCGTTAGTTTTATGTATTTTAGTTACTTTTCATTAAATCTGTTGATTGCCTATAGAATCTTGACATCTTCCGGGTCAGAGATGAACTGGACGCTAACTCTGTGGCTAGCTGGTTGTGCTGGGTTTCTTGGATAAATCCACAGAGAACCCCGCTGTTTCAAGCCAAATTAACGCGGCCGGAGGATTTTATTGTGTGTTTTGTGTCGACCACTCGACGGTGAGTCGTTAGTTTTATGTATTTTAGTTACTTTTCATTAAATCTGTTGACTACCTATAGAATCTTGACATCTTCCGGGTCAGAGGTGAACTGGACGCTAACTCTGTGGCTAGCTGGTTGTGCTGGGTTTCTTGGATAAATCCGCAGAGAACCCCGCTGTTTCAAGCCAAATTAACGCGGCCGGAGGATTTTATTGTGTGTTTTGTGTCGACCACTCGACGGTGAGTCGTTAGTTTTATGTATTTTAGTTACTTTTCATTAAATCTGTTGACTACCTATAGAATCTTGACATCTTCCGGGTCAGAGGTGAACTGGACGCTAACTCTGTGGCTAGCTGGTTGTGCTGGGTTACTTGGATAAATCCGCAGAGAACCCCGCTGTTTCAAGCCAAATTAACGCGGCCGGAGGATTTTATTGTGTGTTTTGTGTCAACCACTCGACGGTGAGTCGTTAGTTTTATGTATTTGGGTTACTTTTATGTATAAATGCGGTGGCGACACACCCGTGTATTTGAGATTTTAAAAGTGGTCTTAGGGATTAAAAGATCATTCTCTTTTTTGTTAATTTCGTGGCCGAATAGAATATATGTACGTAAAGTATTAAATAAATCCTTTGATTTTTGTAATTTCATCCTTTTAGGATCATTTTAGTTACTTTTCAGTTGGCAATGTAGTGCAAATATTGCATAACGCTGCCGGCTACCAATTGTCGAATATAAATAGCGGATTAGATTAGCTTCCCCTAATTTTCATAAGACATTTGTGCTTTTGAAATTGTGGACCTAAAAAAATTAATAAGCGTTTTAGAAATTGTGGAACTAATTTTTTGATTAGCGTTGCCCACCACTGTGAGTGATCTTCATCCACTGGTTCGTTTGGACCAATGGGGAAAGAACAAGTCACTGATCACAGATCCTTCCTTAAAGTTCTAAGCTGTGGCTGGAACTGACGGAGTCTGCTGGAGTAAGCCTCAAACCATGGTCTTCTCCAAAGAACTGATGATCGTCTGGTTAACACGCAAATGACCACGTCATTCAGTTAAAGACTTATAACATGCCAAGTTATAAGTCTTCTTCAACAGCTGAAAAAGCTCTCTTTTAGTGAGATTCCTTCAAAGGAAGCTCTTATCTTGAAAAGCCAAACCAGGAACTGCCGTTACTTTCGGTTCGAGTCAAGGCAGACGTCTGGAGACGCTGAGAATGGTAAACGAACTGGCCAGTTGGACCAACTGGGGACTGACCATCTTCACGAGGTAACAAGTCGTCATATGCTTTACCAAGGGTACCAACGTGTAGCCGAGATCGGCCGGAGAGCTGCCATGTTTCTGTCAGAAGATGTAAGAAATGGCAGGTTGGCTTTCTTGGACTGTGAGGTCTCTGTTTCTGATAGAGGAAATTTGCAAACTGAGGTGTACCGCAAACCCACCCACACAGACCAGTATTTACAGTTTGACTCCCATCACCCTCTGGAGCACAAGTTAGGAGTCATCAGGACTCTGTACCACAGAGCAGACAGCGTCCCCACTAACTCAGCAGCCAGACAGAAGGAGAAATCACACACAAAACAGGCTCTAGAGAAATGTGGATATCCTAACTGGGCCTTCCTGAAAGCAGAGAAGAAACCCAAACAGGACTCCAGCCAGCCATCAGGTGAAAAGAAGGAACCCAGACCCAGACCAGTGGCCATTCCATATGTTGCAGGGGTTTCAGAGACATTGAGACGTTTATTTTCTAAACACAACGTCCCAGTGGCTTTTAAACCTCAAAATACATTACGGCAAAAACTGGTTCATCCCAAAGATCCAGTCCCCCGGCAAAAACAGAGTAACATTGTGTATGCTGTTCAGTGTCAGGAGGGCTGTGATCAGTCTTATATCGGGGAAACTAAACAGCCACTGGCCAAAAGGATGGCCCAGCACAGAAGATCAACATCATCAGGTCAGGACTCTGCAGTCTACACTCATCTCCAGGCCAGCGGTCACTCTTTCAGGGATGAAGATGTTCACATCCTTGATAGAGAGGAACGATGGTTTGAGAGAGGAGTAAAGGAGGCCATCTTTGTGAAAAGAAACCGCCCATCATTAAACAGGGGTGGAGGCCTCCGAGTTCAACTGTCCCCCTCCTACAATGCTGTGATTGCTGGTATCACTCAGCCCTCTGTGAATAGCAAACAACCATCAGGGTGCTAACGATCCATTGTTAGGCTGATGGTCCTCCTTGATCATGTGAGCAGCTGGTTTCAGGCTGTCATCAGCCAACTGGTTGTGTAACACTGTGAGAGGGTGCTATTTATAAGACTGAGCTGAACCCAGCACCTCAGACTGAGGAAGTCTTTCGGACGAAAGACGAAACGTTTCTACAATTTTTTGCTTTGTTTTGTTTTTTTGTTTTTTGAATGTCCAGAGGACCAGACTTAGCTTTTTTAGATTTTTCTACCTGGATTATTGAGCATGCATCAGGGTGCCATGTTTCTGGTTAAAACACGTCAAGATAATACCTTTCCTCATCCTCCATTTTCTTCCTCCTCCATTTTCTCTACTCTGAAACTTTCTTACTTTAAGTAACTAAACTTTAAGTTATTGTGCCAGCAGAGATATAAGTTATTAAAACCCATAACTTTATTCTGTTGTTCCTATGAAATTACGGACGCGTATTTCATCTGTGCTGAAGTTAATTATAGGAAACCTGATCAACCAATCATGTACATATGTTGTGATGTAATTTACAATTATGTTAAATAAATGGTCCAGTCTTGCTGTGCCAACATAAGTTTAACGTTTCCTGTGAATTACATCTGGTCAAGGTATAGAATTATTGGTATTAAGCTGAAAAAGAGAGAACTCGTTTAATTAATGATGTATTTTTGTGTCAGTCTAAACCCTGCCAATTTATACATCTGGAATATTGTACAGTCAGCAAAACTGACCGCTGCAATATCCCTATATTGGTGGCCCGTGAACAGGTCTCTGAAAAGATTAATATTTAATATTTCTGTACTTTGAATGTTGGCATAATTTTGTCCAAGTTTTTAGACTCTGAAAATGATAGTTTTTTGGCTGGGAAAGTGTGTCAAGCTGCAGGAAACTGCTGGTTAATGTCACTTGTAGCTGAGGAATTGTCTTTACTCAACTTTTAAACGTGTGTTGAAGTTTTTGGGTTAAAATTATTTGATGTTGCTGTGTGGTTCTGGTTCTGAGTCGTTTGGACTCTTTGCTGACGTGTCACAGATAAAAGCGCATCTACGTTTGACCGCCGTGTCAAACTGGCCTAATAAGCTCAATTCATTACATCTGCAAGAATAGCTGTTGAGTGGTATCGTTACATTTTAAGCAGGAATAATAGCATCTTGTAGTCTGAAGCTGTCGGATCGAGGTTCTGGTCCCGGTCCATTTAGCTCTGACGGTTTGCTATACGGTAAAAAGTCCGTGTTGGCAACATTTATCTTGCTATTTTTACTGAGCGCAGCTAACTAGAACTGTTCAGATGTTGAAACGATACGTTCACATAATTTTTGGGGTGAATTTTAGCGTTTTATGAGTTGAAAAGGAGTCTAGGTTTGATAAGCTGACGCTACGTTCATAACATCTGTTGTCGTGCTGTGGTTGGTTCAAGGTGATCACGTGATACGCAGTTGATCATCAAATTTCAGTTTTGTTCACACAATTCTGACAGATTGTCTGGCTTGTTTAGTTTCTAGGCATAAAATATCTTCAGAAACTGTTTAACCGCGGTGTTTTGAGATATTTAAAGGGGTTTTAGAGCGCTTAGACGTCGGGAGAACACAAACGTCAGACTGCACGCACGTCCCTAAATGCAACACGAACGACACGTCACGGAAGTGACGTAACCCAGATAGAGAAAAAAGAAGGAAAAGATCGTTTTTTTTTTTATATCTAAAAGTTCACAGAACTTGTTCTAAACATTTTAAACAAATCCATTCCTTTCTTAAATGAACGTTTGTTTAGGCGATTGTCACAACCAGGCTAGAACTCATCCCAAAAGTTGAAGTTTAACCGATTTAGTTTAAAGCTACGGCTAAATGCTAAAAGGTAGTCAACGCAGCCTTAGAGTCAACAGCGCCTCTATAGCGGCCAGGAAGAGTAATTACTGTCACATTTTGGTAAATTTAAGCTTTAAAAAACTGCAATCTGCAGATTAAAAGAAAGAGAACAGGAAACATTTACACAGAATAGATGCTAAACCCTCTGCATTTAATTTAAAACAATATCTTTTAAAGTTATTCTGTGCTCTCCAGTTTATTTTAAATATAAAGTTTAAAATAACAAACAAAAAGCATCTGCTGACTTGATTTTCACAGAAAAAAATTAAAACAAAGATAGCAGAACGAATTTGAAGATGTCAAAGAACAACAAATTAATAAAAATCACAGATTTTTATTTGGAATAACATCTGTGATGTTAATCTGAGCATACAAAAACCGCAGTTTATTTTAAATAAAAAAATATTTAAAATAACAAACAGGAAATCCCATTTTCACTCCTGAGAACTGTCAAAATACAGCAAAACAGTTTAGCCAAACTGAAATATATCTTTTTAAGGCATGATGGCGTAGCATCCTGGGAACATTTTGGTGTGAATATTGCATTTATTTCAAATCTTTTAAAAAGTGTTTGAGTAAGTAGAACAGAAATCATGCTTGTGTTAGTTAGTAACTGTTGTTGAAAAATAAGTTATATTTAAAGATTAACACTGCAAGAGTGCATTTAACTTTTTCAAGTTCATTAAGGGTAAGTCCTGGAAGAAGGTACTGTACCTATGAATAGAAATACTTATTACACGGTGAAACACTTAAACCACACAGCTGGTTAGTTTGATTGACTCAGTGCTACATTAAAAGTGAAGATTTATTTGCACACATTAAAATACGAACTGTCTTATTGATTTTCACAAAAAATCAAAACAAAGATGGAAGTTCAAGAAGGTGCGCGTCCAAGGCTCATACAGTATGTGCCTCTAGTAGACTCATACATCAAAGGATCCGAAGAGGGACCCCAAAGCCGAGGACCTGCTCCCCCTGCACCTCGCACAGAGAGAAAATCTTTCTCATTGTGTGGTGACTACTAAGCTGCCCGAAATGTCTTGCAGAGAAAAGATGAACATCCATTGCGTTTCTATGACAGGATTTTCAAGGCATATTCAGGCGATATAAAGGAACCGAGACTGGAAGAGCAGACACTTTTCAAATCAGTTTTCAGAAATAATCTAATCTCTGATATTAGATTCAAGTTGCCATTGTACTGTACATCTGGTGTCAATTAGGGGTAACATCTTTGGATGAAATAAAACAGGGTGCTGTAAAGGTTTTTGACGCTCACATGCAAGGCAAAGCTGACGCTTTAAAGCTGCTCAAAGCAAAGATTGCATTGATAAGGCAGAAGAGCAAACGAGAAAGAGAAAAACTTCTCCAAAAAGGCCTTGAGTTACAACGTCAGTTTAAACAAAAAGCAATGAAACAGTGTGCTGTAACTGCTTTTGAGGCTCACATGCGAAGCAAAACACCCTCTGAGGTGTGCCCAGGTCAAAAGGTCGTATCCCAGTCGCTAAAAATAGAAGAGGTTCTCTCTCCTATAGAAAGCGAGAATAAACACTGTCGTATCAATGGCCGACTGACCTCAGAAGTTATGGAGAACATACGTCGGTTGATAGAAAGGTTGGATAATGCAAGCAAGAATAAACAAGATTTTCAAACTGACAAACAACGAAATGTTGGTGCCAGCTGAAACAGTGACTCAACATGAATTAAAGGGAGCCCCGCTCCTAGAGCACCTCAGATTGAAACGTCTGAGGCAAGCGATGAACTACAAAAGGTAGGTGTTCACTCTTTAAGAGACCCAAAATGGTTCAGATCGAACCAGGTGGGTGAAAACCAAGGTCTACCGGTGGGTGAACTTCAAAAGAAATTGAAGTATGAGGACCTATACTCATGTAACGATGCGTGGTCCCAACAGAAACCCCCGAGCCTCGGAACTGCACCTCCCGCGCCTCGAACAGAACAGTTCGAGACATGCAAGGAGTCACGAATGTCCCAGAACAATGGCCTAACACCTCTATGCTCGGAAGAGACAGAGGAAGTAAGTAGTTTGTTGGAAGATTTGAATGTTACAGTGCTTGACCAACCTGATACAATGAGTGGCGTTATCATTGATAATGATGTCACTAACAACATTGACCTACCTGGAACGATGTGCAACACTATCTTTCACAAAAACTCAGAGCACACAGTTAACATTGATAACATCGACACAGATGCCACAGACATTGACAATAAAGATGTTGACAGCAAACAAAATGCTGACAGTCAACAAGATCCTGAAGGTCATGACGCTGTCTGTCTAACAGATGGTACCGCAGAAGGCACGGATGACTCCCCAACCAAGATCACAAGCCCGGTAAGTGAACCTTTAAGTAGAGATGAGGCAGAAAAGATCCAACAGTTGGACCCAACCCTGGCCCAACAAGAGAACCTCCTCTGCAAGCTGGAACAATCTGCACTCACTGAACACTACCTACCACAGGTAGACGAAGGTGTGGAGATCCACGGACCCCACACCGAAGACGCTGTACTGTCCTCTGGGACAGATCGATCATCAACCAGCCAAGCTTTCGACGAAACCTTGGTTCAAGAACATTTGAGTCTAGAACTAATCAGAAATGACATAGTTTCTACAGACTCAAAGAGCCCCTCTTCAGTCAAGAAGTGGGAAAACACACACAACGACAGTGACCCGTCGCAGTCTGAACAATCAGACACACCTGCGACTGTGCCGACAGTTGTGACACACCTGAATTACACAGAAAGAGGTAAACGTAAGAAGAAACGTTGGCCGATACCTAAAAGGTTCCTGTGTACTGTCTACTCTCAGCTGCGAAAACAGCTTAAACTAAACATTGGCATCCTAACTTGTGCCCATGGACGGACGTCCTCACCTGTGTTCGTGGTCCCCCATGACCTCAGGGGGGTGATGTTAGGTCATGCCCAAGACAAAGACAAAGATTTCAATAACCCCACAAACGACAAAGATCTCGCAAACTCACAGACTTCATGGGAAATTAAGGTCGTCCAAGCACACGATAGTAAATAAACTAAACAGTTTAAACTATATTAGTTGCTAAAAGAAACCGTTCCAACTAGAACTTAGAAACGCTAAGTCTAAAAACCCACAACAAAAAAACTAACCTTAACAACCGTTTAAATTTGCAAGATTTAATTGACATCGGTTATAAAGCTAAGACCTGTTTTTATTGTGTGATACACGTTGGAATCTGACGACAGGAGTGAGTTGAAGCAGTAAAACGTTGTTTTCAAATTCAAGATCTTTTTTATTGAATTTTTCATTTTTTTTTCTTCAGACAACAACAACAATAACAAACAAAAACAACAACAACAACAAAAAAACACAACAATCAATCTAAGTTACAACATGTAGAAAATAATCCCTACCCAATCACTGCCAAAAGAAAAGGAAAAAAATAAATAAAAGGTAAAATAGCCAAGAGACTGCATTAACCTGAATGAGTTGTGTTGTCAAAGAGACTGGAACAGATTCAGGAAAGGTCCCCAGACATTCTCAAATTTACCCTCTTTCTGTTGGAGTGTGAATCTGATTTTCTCCAGCTTTAAACAGGACATGATGTCAGCCAACCACTGAGCGTGAGTGGGTGGAAACGGTTCTTTCCACCTAAGCAAAATAGCTCGTCTGGCCAGGAGAGAGGTGAACGATATTACATGTTGTTGGTTTTTATTTAGGTTTGTCATGCCCTCTACAAGACCAAACAGAGCAATCAGTGGGTCAGGGTTCAGGCGTGTATCTAGTACATGTGATAAAGTCTGAAAGATTTCCCGCCAATATTTGTTCAGAGATGGGCAAAACCAAAACATATGGGAGAGAGAGGCTTCAGCATGTTTGCATCTCACACAGTATGGGCTGACATCAGGATACATAGAGGACAATTTCAGTTTAGAGATGTGAGCTCTGTGCACCACTTTAAATTGTATTAGACAATGTCTAGCACAGAGAGAACTGGAGCTCACCAGTTTGAGTATGGAGGTCCAAGAGTCCTCTGAAATAGAGGAGCCGAGATCCTCTTCCCAAGCAGCTTTGATTTTATCTGAGGAAGCACGCTTCAAATCCAATAGTTTACTGTAAATGAATGAAATGGACTGTTTTTTATTTGGGTCTAGAGAAAGAATAGTGTCAACAATACTGCTATCAGTTGAAATGGAGAGGCTGGACAAATGAAGAGTAATAAAGTGCCGTATTTGGAGATACCTAAAAAAATTGGACTGGGGAAGACTAAATTTTTCACATAGTTGTTGAAATGAAGCTAAAGTGTTATTGAGAAACAAGTCATTGAAGCGTACTATACCCCTTCTTTGCCATTCTTTAAAAACAGAGTCCTGAGATGAGGGTTTGAAAAGTTGGTTAGACATGATAGGGCTATAGAGAGAGAAACTAGAGAAATTGAAACATTTACGAAATTGTGCCCAGATTTTTAGTGAGTGTTTTATAACTGGATTTATAACAGTTGTAAGTGGTGGAAGCGGGAGTGAGGATCCCAAGAAAGCCACGGAGGACCATTTCCCAGAACACTGTGACTCCATCTCTACCCAGTCAGGGCTGTCAGGCCTGTTGTAATAGAATGACCAGAATGCTAGACAGTGCAAGTTTGCTGCCCAATAATAAAAGCGGAAATTTGGAAGGGCAAGACCGCCTGCGGCCTTAGTTTTTTGGAGATGTGTCTTATTTAAGCGTGGACGTTTTCCTTGCCACAGATATGATGAAATGATGGAATCTAACTGAACAAAGAATGAACCAGGGATAAAAACAGGAATATTTTGAAAAAGATATAAAAACTTAGGTAAAGTGACCATCTTGACTGAGTTAATACGGCCTGTGAGGGAAATGGAAAGCGGTGACCATCGGGATAATGCCTGCTTTGTCTGATTCAACAGAGAGACAAAGTTTTCTTGATATAAATCTTTATACCTCCTCGTAACTGTAACACCCAGGTAAGAGAATTTTGTCTTCTCAATTTTAAGAGGCCATTTACCAAAGTCAAGAGTCTGCGCCAGGGTATTGACAGGGAAAATTACACTTTTACTCAGGTTTAATTTGTAACCAGAGTTTATTCCAAATTCCTCAAGTAATGATAAAACGGAGGGCAGCGTGTCAGTCGGATGAGAAATGAAAAGTAAAAGGTCATCAGCATAAAGGGAGACCTTGTGCTCCATATCGCCTCTCCAGATTCCTGAAATTGTGTCACAGGACCGCAAGGCAGTGGCAAGAGGTTCAATTGCCAGGTCAAAGAGCATAGGGCTCAGTGGGCATCCCTGGCGAGTTCCTCGATGTAGACTGAAGGGTTTTGATATCTGAGAGTTGGTACGAATGGTTGCGGTGGGATGTGAATAAATTAATTGCACCCATGTAATGAAATTGGGGCCAAAACCAAATTTGTCAAGAACATTAAACAAGTAGTCCCATTCAACCCGATCAAATGCTTTCTCTGCATCAAGGGAAATAACACACTCAGGAACAGTATCCGAAGGAGAATAAATAATGTCAAAAAGGCGTCTGACATTAAAAAAGGAGTGCCTGCCTTTAATGAATCCAGTCTGGTCTTTTGATATGATCAAAGGAAGGATCTTTTCCAACCTTTGAGCAAGAACTTTGGCTAAAATTTTGGCGTCTGTATTTAAAAGGGAGATTGGTCGATAAGAGGAACAGTGAGTTGGGTCTTTTCCTTTCTTTGCAATGAGGGTAATGCAGGCCTCTAAAAAAGATTTCGGAAGGGATCCTTGGTCAAATGACTCTAAGAGAACCGAGTGTAGGAGTGGGGAAAGTAATGAAGAAAATTTCTTAAAAAATTCAGCAGGGAAGCCGTCAGGACCCGGACATTTGCCAGACTGCATTACCGATACAGCTGACACAATTTCTGTCAGGGATATTGGGATCTCCAGTGCATCTTTCAGGTTGGGTGTGAGTTTTGGCATGTTGGTCTTTTCGAAAAACTGAGAAGATAAATTCTTGTTGGTTTGGGATTCTGAAGTATATAAATGGGAATAAAAGTCCTTAAATGCTCTGTTAATTTGTAAATGATCTAGAGTTGTGGTGCCGTTCTCTAATTGGATCTTAGGGATGATTTGTTTAGCCATGGCACCCTTCAACTGATTTGCCAGTAGTTTTCCTGACTTTTCTCCATGTATGTAAAATGATGATTTACTTTTCAAAAGTGATTGTTCTATTGAGTATGTAGACAATAAATCAAACTTAGTTTT
>JBBPBX010037362.1:20908-30963 GCA_038048925.1 Garcialebias charrua | reverse complement strand
GTGTGTGTCCATCTTAATATAGATAAAATAAAACATGGGGTTAGTTTTGAAGTAAAGGTGATGCATGAATGCATTCCTCTCCCCGTGTTCTGATTCATTCAATCTGCAGCTGGGCTCCGTTTAGACACAAACAGTGGATGAGAGATGAGGTCAAAGCCTTAGCCTCCATTTCACAGAGGCCCCCCGAGGCGTGGCAGTGCAGACAGAAGGTCAGGACACCTGTCTGCGGGACAGATATGTCCTTCAGGCCACAACATGACATCACCCAACCAGATAAAAAATATACGTTTGTGAAGAATCAGGAATCATAAAAAACTTGCTGCTTTCAATAAGCTCAACCAGCGAGAAAAAGCCTTGATTGTACAAACAAGATGCAATAATAATAATAATAATAATTTAAAATATATATTTATTTAAAAAATACATTTTTTCAAAGATAGGGTATAAAGGTCTTTTTTTTTTTTTTGTTCCCAGTTTTGAATCCAAAGTTGTAATCTTAAAATGCATGAAATACTGTAAATTAGAAACAGGTAAAGACTGTATTTGTTTTGAACAGTGAAGGGTTCTTCTTCTTCTTCTAGGTGGACTTGTGCAGACCGGGTCCAAAAGTACCGTACAGAACCTGTGTCAAGGTGCTGAACAAGAGGACTCTGCACAACAGAGCTGTCAGTGTCTGGGACAGCAAGTTGGAGGGCAGAAGCCCCAGCGGAGGACACTCTACAAACCTCCGATAAAAAAAACGGACTGGTGACCTTCAATGGAGGATCCTTCATGGCGCCATTGCTGCCAACTCTTTTTTATCTGTCATCAGTCCCGGAGTTTTAAACGAGTGTTCTTTTTTTCCCAATTTATTTGTCTCGCAGGGACAGACTGCAGGATGGACCTCACCTCGATGCTTTGTCTCTGGAGGTGCAACGTCAAGGCCAGGTTGGCCTTGGAGTTTCACTTCCACAGAGGCGCTCTGTGGATTTGAAAAGTTTTGTGAAACTGTGGGGATTTAAAAATGTTTTTATGCACCATTTCTGATCAGAAAGAACAAAAACACAACAAGATTTTAATGTAAACACTTTATTTTAAGCTTGTCCTGATCATGTTTTTAATACTGTTTTGTTAACTGTGTGAATAAAGTTTTGTTAAAAACAAAATCAAAATCAATCTTCTTCTTCTTCTTTCGGCTTTTCCCTTTTCAGGGGTCGCCACAGCGAGTCATCCTCCTCCACCTCACTCTGTCCTCTGCATCCTCTGTCCTCACTCCAACTACCTTCATGTCCTCTCTAACTGCATCCATATATCTCCTCTTTGTCTTTTTCCTGGCAGCTGCATTTCTAACATCCTTCTACCAATATACCCACTGTCCCTCCTCTGGACATGTCCAAACCATCTCAGTCTGGCCTCCCTAACTTTATCTCCCAGTTGTTCAACATGTGCTGTACCTCTGATGATCTCATTCCTGATCTTATCCATCCTTGTCACTCCTAAGGAGAACCTCAGCATCTTCATTTCTGCCACTTCCAGTTCTGTCTCCTGTCTTTTTGTCCATGTCTCTGTCTCCAGACCATACAACATAGCTGGTCTCACCACTGTCTTGTAAACTTTTCCTTTGACCTTTGCTGACACCTTTTTGTCACAAATCACCCCTGAAACTTTTCTCCATCCACTCCATCCTGCCTGGACTCTCTTCTTCACCTTAAAATACAAATTACAAATTACTAAATAATAATTAAATTAATTAATTAATTACTAAATAATAAATAAATAAATAACAATACAATACAAATGACTTAAAATACAAATGACTGAGAATCTTCACCAGCATACACAAATTGTCTTTAAAAAATAAAAAATAACCTGTTTGAGGAGCAGTCTTTATAAGTCCTGCAGCAGTGTCAATCAGTGGAACCTCCTCCAGTCTTTCAAAATAAAAGTCTCATACACATACTGACCTCAAACTGATTTTATTTTTTTTATTTTTTTCTCGGCTGCTCCTTCTTCAGTGGTCGCCACAGTGAACTAACTTGTTCAAAGGCTTGATGATTGTTTTTACACCGATGCCCTTCCTGGTGCAACCACAGAGCACCGAGCTACCACAGCCCTCTGTGTGGAGCAGAGAGCTGACATCTAGTGAACCCGAGGGAGCAGATTTGGGGTGTTAACGGCCTTGCTCATGGGCAGAATGGGGCAAATGAGGGTGGAGGCAGGTGTGGGTGCTTCACCTATCCCACTTTTGATATTGCTGGTACGGGGAGTCGAACTGGCGACCTTCCGATCACAAGCCCACCTTGTTTAACATCTGCACCACCACACCCCTCAAACTGCTTTGAAACTATATAAAAAAAATGTTGCTATTGTTTCCACAGAAACCCATTACAGAAGGTCAACTATTATTTAATGTCCCCCGCCTCTCACTCAGTGATGGCTGGATATGGGCTCCAGTGACCCCCGCGACCTTAAAAAGAAAGAAGCAGGTAAAGATAATGGCTGTATGGAACTATTATATACAGCATGTGCACAGACAGAGATTATAATCTGTGTGCTAAAATATATTTCTCATTAAAATCTACTCTGAAGCATGAAGTCATCATTTCATTTACCCAAGGTTTATGAATATTTTTGCACCAGTGCTGGTTTGTTTTTTGATTAATCTTTTAAATCTCAAAGAAATGTTTTTTTTTTACATCCTTCTTGACATTTTCATTTAATTCCCTCCCCATTTATTCTTCTTGTTTTTCATCCGAGTGGCTCTAGTCGTACTTCTTGCTCTAAACATGTATTAATTTTCACAAGGCCCAGATGCTCTCTGTACGACAGCAACAGGGAGAGAAAAAGCAGAGCAGCTGTCATGATGCGAGTGTGTTATAACTGGGTAATTAGCTGTAGTCAGACTTCACACCACGCTGTGATAAAAGCCTCTACTTAGTTGCAGCAGACTTACAGTAGCCTGGTCTGACTGCAGAGAAGTATTTAACCTGATAAAAGCTGTTGGATCACCGGGTTTGTATTTGTTTTAGTGAAATATGCATGGGATAGTAAGGGTGTTCATGTTTGGAAGCCACAACGAAAGCGTTATCAGCTGCTCGAACAGAGCTGCAGAAACATAATGTCTACGTGCACACTAGGGGTGCAAATTTCTCAGTGTCTAAAGAATCGATTCGATTCCGATTTTTGGTGTCACAATTCGATTCAAAATCGATTTTTCGATTCAGAAACGATTTTTGATTCAGAAACTATTTTTCTATTAAAATGGTCGTGATTTTAGTTTAAGTTTTGTAACTGACAAGCTGAAAAGAATAAGCAACAATGTAAACAAATGGAACATTTATTTAAAACAATAATTTTAGGTTCCTTACTGTATCACATTTTTTGCATCGTTTGATCTTTTTACCAAAAATAGGAACAAATAATACAGGAATGCATTAAATTCTGTAACTTAAATTACCAGTATTAGGTTAGCTTTTTGCTCTGTTACTTATAGAATATTATACAGGTATTCCCCGACTTACGAGCGCTCTTACTTACGAGGTTCCGGACTTACGAGCTGGCGAACGAGCAGTAAATTTGTAAAGAACATACAAAAAATACAGCACTTTTATGTGTTTTTAGATGAAAGTGTGTTAGCTAACCATTTGGAAACAAGTTTCTGAGCATGTTTATGAACTAGTATGAACATTTGTGATGAAAAACGAGTGTTCGTAGTAGCGCTAGCATAAATTTTCCGACTTACGACCGAAAATCCGGACTTACGAGCAACACGTGTTTCGGGTTCCGACGTACGAGATTTCGTGTTACGAGACAGTCGTAGGAACGGAACTCGCTCGTAAGTCGGGGACTACCTGTAT
This sequence comes from Garcialebias charrua, assembly GCA_038048925.1. Classification (NCBI taxonomy): domain Eukaryota; kingdom Metazoa; phylum Chordata; class Actinopteri; order Cyprinodontiformes; family Rivulidae; genus Garcialebias; species Garcialebias charrua. Next base: position 27,127 of record JBBPBX010037362.1, on the reverse strand, counting down.
ATATATATATATATATATATATANTAACTTAAATAACCAGTATTAGGTTAGCTTTTTTACTTATAGAAGATTATTGTTTGAATTGATTGTTTGAACTTGTTTTGTTTTTGAAAAAAGGGGCAGATAAAATAAGATTTCTTCTTCTTTCTGCCACCTTTCATTTTATGTATTCTTTCATATACTATGAGATATGGTTTTATTTTCTTTATCTTTTGGGTTTTAATGTATATAAAAAAAAAAAATCGATTTTGGGGCTTTTAGAATCGATTCTGAATCGCCAGGACTAAGAATCTAGATTCTTTTTAAAAAATTGATTTTTTTTTCCTGCACCCCTAGTGCACACACACACTTTTCACAGACACGTAAACTGTAACACACAAACGCAGAAGCGCACACTCCTTCTCATTTCTCCTCGCAGGCTGTGCGTGTTTGTTTATGTGCTTTTATGTCTCTCCTCCTGTTATCTCCCGGGCTTTCCGCAGCGCCGACACCGCCCCAGGGGGATGCAAACAGAAGACAAACACGGTTTGATGTGGTCAAATATTTCTCCCGTTGCAGAATGTGAAAAAAATAATAATAGAAAAGTAAAAAGATTCCTGGAAAGAAAGAAAGAAAAAAACATGCTGAAAGCGGGATGCACAATGTAACTACCTCCTCTATCACGTTTAGAAGATTTCCGTCAGCATCACGACTCTTCCCCCTTCAAACGCGTGGAATTATTGGGCACGCCGTCCTTCACACGACTCCAATGAAGATTCATCGACGGTGGAATCAAATTGTGAGACACTGAGCTGTGTAATCATTGGGATTTATCTCCATTTTACAACCTCTTATCGTTTCCTAATTCATATTTCCAACTGTTGTCTGTCCTCTGTGGGATTCAGAAGGAAAGGACTGATGATTGAACGTTCTCTGGCTCAGTTCAGGGCAAATGGCTTTAAAAAAAAAAACATAAATGCCTGTGTGTGTTACTGTGGAAAAGGCCTATTAAATGCTTAAAGTTTTCATCGCATGTGGCGGCCGTGTCTCCCGTATCTCCTAAACTACGGTAAACAAAAAAGCAGAAAAAGACTGAAGAAGCGGGACGCGCTGTGAAGGATGTAAAGGAAACAGACAGTCCTGACTGATGTGCACAGTTTGTTTTTCCTGCTATAATAAGTCGTATAACACTTTGGATTTATGCACCAAAAACAGGGGTAATGGAAGTGGAAGGGCCGCTGAAGAGAGAGAGAGATGAAGCATGCCAAGTGAGGAGTGGAGCCAGAGCTCTGCCGTGATGTATGTGCAAACACAGCAAACTGTAAAACACATCAAGCACTGGGATCACAACTAAAATGTGCCATTAGTTTTCCCTCCAAGACTGACCCACAGGAAGACTGGAAGAACACTGATATGCGTCAGATTGATCAAATCTATTGTAGGTCATATAACAACATGCATCATGTTAGCCTTTAAAAGATTAATTCTACAGAAAACGTGATCAAATTTCAAAAAGCGTACGAAAAACAAGACAACAGCAAGTTTGATTGTGGCTATAATATCACCAGTACGTAGTTATTTTAACCTGGAAACATACAACATGTGTCAAACTCAAGGCCCAAGGACCAAATGTGGCCCTCACTGATCTTATCCGGCCCCCAAGACAATATGTTAAACGTAAAGTACTTTTACTTGAAAATGTTCAGTAATTTTTGATTATGATGTCAAAAGTGCAATAGAGAATGTCAAACGAGATCAATCAAACTCTTGTTGAGGAACCTGCAACCAAGAAAACATGTTGGGTTTCTAACTTGAGTTACGTAGATTCTGAAATTGGCCCTTAGTTTGAAAAAGTTTTTAATTTTGGCCCCTTTTATAAGGAAGTTTGACACCCCTGGTGTATACTGATGATTGCATGACTTTCATGCTGTTTTGTTTGTAATTTTTAACGTTTCAAGCATATATTGTAACTCGGCAGCTGTGGCTATGTGGTTAGAGCAGTCATCCACCAATGGGAGAGTTGGGGGTTTGATTCCACCAGCAGTCACATGCCGAAGTGTCCCTGGATAAGATACTGAACCTCTTATTGTATCATGTGTGTCCCATCAGTGTATGAATATGATAAAGCACTGATTAGTCTTTGTATAGATCTAGTAGAGTGCTGTATGAATGTGTAAATGAGGGCACATGTTGTGTTGTAAAGAGCTTTGAGTATCTCGATAAGATAGAAAGGTGCTACATAAGTACTGTACAGTTCATTTACCATTCACTATAATTAACGAAACTAGAAAGTTCCTGGAGAAACTTTGATGGGGACCGCCATGTTCCTACCATATTAAACTGTTAATTTGACAGGGTTCTCTTTCTGCTACATATACTGTACAGTTCATTTACCATTCACTATAATTAACGAAACTAGAAAGTTCCTGGAGAAACTTTGATGGGGACCGCCATGTTCCTACCATATTAAACTGTTAATTTGACAGGGTTCTCTTTCTGCTACTATCATGTACCACCAAACCAAATTTCAGGTCAATATCTTTTAAAATAGCTGAGCTACCATATTTTTTCCCATTTAGCTAAAGCAGCCATCTTGGATTTTTTTTTTTGGGCATTAGGGACATTTAACAACTCGCTCTCAGCTACAACCATACTAAATTTCAGCTCAATATCTCAAAGAATGACTGAGGTATAGTCACTTTTGGTAGCTGTGGCAGCCATCTTGAGTCAAAATGGGTCCAAATGTGAATAGTTCAGAGACCTCTCCCCTGTAGGTCATGTGACCTCACCGTAGTAGTGATAGGCTATGAGGCATGCCAGTGTTTTTCAATGAGAAAAATTGTGTCTTTGTTTGCAAATTACATCTCCATGGTAACTCAAAATGCCAATATGTAACAGCACGCATCACAGGGTCGAGCCAGTCATTCTGATATAACATATGTGGGGGTACACATTGTGTTTTGGGTCACATTAAAGTTAATAGAAGCACATGACCCTTTTCAGGTGGATAATAATAAGCAGTCCTCAACCAAAATGACCCGGAGGCTCAGGAAGTGTTGCTTTTGCTGCTCAGGCTGCCAAGTATCAGAGATGTCCCTGACTGGGATGGAGAAGTCAAACTGAAGCCAGTAAAAGTATTACAGTGACCAGCAAGTCCCAGAGAAGTTCAGGCCTCTCTGCTGTTCCGAGCGTTACGATCGATGGTTTTCTTGGAGCTGGTAGCACACGGGGAGGGCAGTGAGTGGCAGGAAACACACGAGCACACAGTTTAACTCGGTGCAGCTCATGTATGGAAAAGTCCATTCAGGGGGAGTGCTGCTTGAATTGCACCCTCCATGTTTTGTTGTAGCTTTTGTCAAAGCTTGAAAATATCATGCAATCACTCGCAGTCATTAGTAGTTAGGAATGCTTCTCAGCTACTACCTCGTCCAATTTTAGCTACCGTATTTTTCGGAGTATAGGTCGCACCTTTTTATCATTTTTTTCAAGGCCTGCGACCTATACTCAGGTGCGACCTGTATATGACTTTTTATCACTTTCGGCGAAACAAGTTTTTAAATCCAGCTCATTTCACAATTACGTTCATTTATTAAGGAAAAGTTCAGCTCAGACATATATTTGCTATAATTTTTAACAAACAAATAATTGTTTTTAAGTGTTAATCTTCTTAAAAGTCTTGCTGTGCGCTCCTGTGGCAGACATTTGCAGCAGAGCTAAACGTAGGTGCAACCTAGGAATTTTCCCAATCTATTGGTAATAATTGGACAATGCGACCTATACTCCGGTGCGACCTATACTCCGGAAAATACGGTACTCTTCAGTAAAACTGAGTGGGTTTGACCCACCTTTATGTTTTCTAAGCTCAACTAGATGTGATGGTCAACTGGAAGGGGTTTACTCTAAAAGTTATTGGTAGATTTAGAAGACCTTTCTTTTTAACCGAGCATACTCTACCTCCTCATGATTCTATCTTTGATCTTAGTTGATACTGTTATTGATTTTACTTGTTTTATTACTTGTTTTATGGACATTTAATTCTGTTGCACTTTGTAGCACTTTGAGATTTTCATTAATGAAAAGTGCGTTATAAATTGAATTCATTATTATTATTATTATTATTAGATTTAAATCCAACTATCACTTAATGAAAGTTTTATTAAAACCTGTCCAGTGCTTCACAAGATATTTTGCTAATGGACGAAAAGAGTAGACTCAAACTAAGCTCATCAGCTATTTTTTTAATTTTGTTTTTGTTTCGGCTGCTCGCTTCTTCAGGGGTCACCACAGCGAACTCAAACGAAGACTTGCCGATTGTTTTTACGCCGGATGCCCTTCCTGACAACCACAGACCACCGAGCTACCACAGCCCTCTGTGTGGAGCAGAGAGCTGCCATCTAGGGCACCGGGGGGAGCAGATGGTGGGGGCTGAGGGCCTTGCTCAAGGGCTCACTGTGGGGCAAATGAGGGTGGAGTCAGGTGTGGGTGTTTCACCTTTCCCAGCCACATTTTTTTATATTGTCGGTCTGGGAAGTTGAACCAGCGACATTCCGATCACCAAGCTCAATAGCTAATGCTTTTTGCTAAATGTGTTGATTATATGTGGTAGGGATGACTCTCAGTTACTACCACAACAATATTTAGCTCAACATCTGTAAAAATGATGGTGTTGTAACCATTTTTGTTATTCTAAGTACAGCTGGCTGTGGCGGCCATCTTGAATCAGGTTGGTAGGACAGAAGTGTAGGTGTTCTGATCAGTTTGAGATTTTAACTAAAACCCGTCCAGTGATTTACGAGATATTTTGCTAACAGGTGGCCAAACATGAGCACATCAACAAGCAAAAATGCTTACAGTTCATCTTTCGGTGGTGAAAAATAAAAAGTTGATGTTCAAATTGATGACATTTTAATTCAGGAACTGATGGTGCTGATTTGGATTCAGGAGATTTCTGGAGGCTGACAACTCTAACAGAGACTCTCTGCAGTGGGAAAAAGGGTTTTTTGAAATATGGTGGAATGAAAAAGCTCCATCAGTGCTGGAAGTGTACTGCCAAAAGGCAAATTAGCAAATTATCAACAATTATGTTCATACTAATACAAATTATTTAACTTTTAAAGTGACCAAGACTCTCAGATCTCTATAACTAATGTTTTAAAGTCATCATGAGTTCAAACTTTGAAAAGAGACTTCTAATAATAATAATAATAATAATTAATTCAATTTATAACGCACTTTTCATTAGTGAAAATCTCAAAGTGCTACACATATATTGAATGCTACACACATTCATAAACCGGTGGCGGCAGACTACCATGCAAGGTGCTTTCCAGTCCTACCTTCTAAAACCTAAATGTTTTCTGGTGAACTCAAACATGTTCGCCAAACCTTTGGATATTTCTCGACCTTTGAGGAATCATGAAACATGAACGATGTAAAGTCAACATCTGTTGTACATTCATGACTTTGCTCTCATAATAATTTTTTTTTATTTTTTAAAGATAGTAACAGTTTGTGTGTCCTGAAAATGTTCCTGCAACATGTAAATCACTTTGGGCTTAAAAGATAAAAATTCAGATACAGTTTGTTGCGATTTTCCTTTCAGTGGTTTAAATGTATGTACATCTTTAAAACATCCTCATGCACAAACAAGTTCGTATTTTTATCCTAAATTTCTCCTGCTTTTAGTTCGTACGAAGCGTTTGTACGAACATGCCACGTCAGATTCAACAAACTCTTCTATCCACAGGAAAAGTGTGTAAATGGCTGCGCAAATATGATGAATCCCACCTGTTCTATCAACCTGCGCGTGCACGCGGAGAGGTCATTTACATAATTCCCACCCCTCAAAACACCATATAAGGCTACGTTTCCTGCCTCAGAGGCAAAACGTGTTCGTTCATAAAATGACAGCGAAAAGTAAAAAGAAGAACTCTACCGGTGCGGAGATTGAAGTTCTGCTCTCTGAGGTCAAGAAAAGAAAATCTGTCCTTATTAGCAGCGTCACTCATGGGAGTAAATGACCAACTAAAGCCAAAGAATGTTTGTTTATAAGAAATGTGGACCTTGAAATATACACGCGACCTGGTGGCCCACTGGGTAAAGCATTGCACTGCTTATCGAGACCTCGTGGGTTCGAGTCCCACGAGGTATGACTATTTTTTTTTCCCTTCTTTCTTTAGATTATTTATTCATTCCAGATTAAAAAGACTTTATGCTTCATTTCTTGTTGTATTGTAAATA
>JBBPBX010037362.1:0-11498 GCA_038048925.1 Garcialebias charrua | reverse complement strand
AACAGGGACATTTTTTAAGAGCAATTTTGGGGGGGTCGGCAAAGTTACAGTGAAATGTAATGCAAAATGTACAGAGGGAAGTTTATCCAAACTGCATGCATATAATAATAATAATAATAATCATCATTTTATTTAAAAGCGCCTTTCATGACACCCAAGGACACATATATACTATGCAGAATAATCAGCAACAATATTGATTTATGTATTTAGTAGTTTAAATACTACTATTAATCAGTACAATAGTGACACTCATTACTCTTATTAAAAAATTTAATGTGTTCAATCTGCAGTACAATAGACGACAAATAATGACAAGTGGCAAAATGAGAATTTTGCAAAATAGGTCCCCTCTAAATATTGTTTAAATTTCAGTTTGGCTTGTATTCATAGATTGCTGTGGTCAGTGTCACTGATAATCTGGTACCACACCTTCCCAAAATCTTAAAGCTTAAAAAGAAAACAGTTTTCAAGGAGAAGAAATACTTTAATGCAGGGGTCACCAAACTTTTTGAGACTGAGAGCTACTTCAGTGGGACCAAGAGGCACAAAGGTCCACTTGTTCGTTCCAAACAAATTTGCATGGTTCAACTTTAATTATAGTATTAATAATAATACATTTACATACATGTGAATATATGACTGCCTGATCACATCTGATCTGGTCTGTATTATTAAAGACTCCACACAATGATTTAGCTTGGTAAATATGATCAATTATTATTGATAATTACCAGTAGTGATTAGAACTCTCAATCAAGAACTTGAGTCCTCAGTTTGAATAATTTTTTGGCTCTTCTGTGCAAATGTAAATTGTTCTTAGCTTTGACTGGGAGTGTGGATGGTTGTTTGTCTCTTTGTCTGTCTCTGTGATGGACTGGAGACGTGTCCTGGGTGTCTCTGGTGACCTGTCCTGGGTGTCCCTGCCTTCACACAAAAGCAGCTGAGATTGGTTCCAGTCCTAAACAAGGGGGCATAATGGAAGACTTATTAACTGATATTTAAACATAAAACACTATTTCTTTTATGTTAAACTCAATGTCAATGTCAATTTTATTTATATAGCACATAAAAACAACCGAAGTCAACCAAAGTGCTTTACAGTTAAAAAAAATTAAATAAAAAACAGAGTAAAATGCATCTAGTGCCACTAAACATAATAAAGCTATCAGTAAATACACAACAACAATAAAATCTGCTCAAAATTTGATCTCAGATTCTGCGAGGATCAAATGCCAAGTAAAAGAGATGAGTCTTAAGTGGAGATTTAAAAGTGTCAACAGTCTGAGCGGTCTTTACTTTCTCAGGTAAACTGAGAAAAACTCAATCTGTAACATTTGAAATTCATTGTATTTTATAAATATTTTATTAACTGTTTTGTAGAAATGAACACATTTGTAACATTCATTCAAAATATGCCTTAACAAATCTGTAGCATTTTTTAAGAACCTATTAAGAATAAAATCTTCCAGTTGCAGATACAAAATATCAATAATGTAATATAATAAACAGTGACATTTTTTAATTAATCATGTGACAAAGTATTGATCCTCAACATTTTTTATAATAATTTATTTAGAAAGCCCTTTAAAACAACCACAGCTGCAACAAAGTGCTACACGTATAAAATAATTTTAACTAATCATCACATCTTCTCTACTCTTTTTAAATTAATTATCTTTCACATATTTTATCATTACTTCTAAAACTAAAACTAATTACATGATATTCAGTAATAAAAAGAAAACTGTTGATGTTCCACTCAAAATTGAGGATGTTGAGATTTGTAGAGTGAGTGAGGTGAAGTTTTTGGGTGTTATCATTGATGACAAACTGACATGGAAACAACACATAAATTCTGTAAGAATAAAAATAGCTAAATCGATTGCAGTACTGTACAAAGTCAGAGACCTATTGAATGATAAAGCTCTGTATTTGTTGTATAACACAATCATTGTTCCACACTTAATCTATTGTATTGATGTTTGGGGGAATGCGTGTAAAACAATCACAAAGCCTATTTTTGTATTACAGAAAAGAGCTGTAAGAATTATCACTAGAAAACATTACCGTCATCCATCAAGTACATTATTTTATCAACTGAAGTTATTGAAGTTCCATGATTTGGTAGACTATAATATTTTATCAGTTATGTATAGGGCTCAAAATAATGCATTACCTTTAAATATCCAAATGCATTTTGTTAAAAGACAAAGTTGTTATAATCTTAAGGGGACAGAGATGTTTGTAAAACCACAATTCAGAACTAGTTTGAAGGGACGTTCTACCTCAATCCAGGGAATTAGATTATGGAATGGCTTGGAGAATGTAGTTAAAAATGCCAAGTCAATGTTTACATTTAAGAAAATGATCAAAACAAATGTGTTAAAAAATATATGAAATAGCGTAATGTGTATTGTATTAGTTAGAAAATTAGAAAGAGTTAGTCATTTTGTACTGTTGGTTGAAGATTATTATTGTTTAATCTGATTGTTGGAAAAAGTTGGTTGAAGATTATTATTGTTTACATGGTTGATTATTGTTGTTTAATCTGATTGTTGGAAGTAAGGGGCAGATATAATAAGATTTATTCTTCTTTCTGCTACCTTTCATTTTTTTATATTTTGTACACTATCATTTATGAGATTGTCTTGTATTGTTTCTTTTGTAAAAAAAATGAACAAATTTAATAAACATAAACAAACTTCTTTCAAGAGCTCCACACCTGAAAATATGATGAATGTGAATCCATCCTGCTCAAAGCTGCGCTGACATTCTTCTGTCTGTTGCAGAGCCACCAGGGAGCTAGTTAGCATTGAAGCTAGCGTGTTAGCTGATGAAGTGTCGCTCCTCGTTGCGTTTTGCTGTTGCTACAGCCACTAATGAGACACAGACACACTTGTCTTTCAACACTGTAAAAGACCTTTTCCTCCCAGTCACTGTCACCAATGTTTTAAGTAGCTACTTACTGGAAGTTAATAGTTTGTGCTGCAGCTCACTCCCACCCAGCGGCTCCGCGCCGGAGCCTGTGACTCCGGTGCTTTTGTTGTTCCTTGTAAACATTGGACTAAACCATTTGCCAACAGAGAAGGGGGGGGCAAAATTTCCTTTTTTTTTTCTTAGAATAATGGCGGATTTCTCTCTTTTTTTGCCTTTTTATATTTATATTGTTTAAAGACACGGTTTCCTTTATTGAATTATTGGGGGGGACAGATCTATATTTCCCCAAGATTGGGGGGGTCCGGACCCCCCCGACCCCCCCAGGATCTACGCCTATGNCACTCCCACCCAGCGGCTCCGCGCCGGAGCCTGTGACTCCGGTGCTGTTGTTGTTCCTTGTAAACATTGGACTAAACCATTTGCCAACAGAGAAGGGGGGGGCAAAATTTCCTTTTTTTTTCTTAGAATAATGGCGGATTTCTCTCTTTTTTTGCCTTTTTATATTTATATTGTTTAAAGACACGGTTTCCTTTATTGAATTATTGGGGGGGACAGATCTATCATTTCCCCAAGATTGGGGGGGTCCGGACCCCCCGACCCCCCCAGGATCTACGCCTATGTTTAGACTGTAGCAGCTTTCTCTCTTAACAAAATACATTTGAATATTTGAGGGTAGTATATTCTTGAGCTGGGGGAGGATGCCGGTCAGACCTGGCAGACCCAAACGTATTGTGAGGGTCTGCTGGGAACGTCTGGCAGAGTCTCCCGTAAGACGGAGCTTTAACTCCCACCTCCGGGAGAGCTTTGAACACGTTCCGAGGGAGGCGGGGGACATTGAGTCCGAGTGGGCCATGTTCCGCGCCTCTATTGTCGAGGCAGCTTATCAGAGTTGTGGCCGCAAGGTTGTTGGTGCCTGTCGTGGTGGCAACCCTCGAACCCGGTGGTGGACACCGGCGGTGAGGGATGCTGTCAGGCTGAAGAAGGAGTCCTATTGGGCCTTTTTGGCCTGTGGGACCCCGGAAGCAGCAGATAGGTACCGACAGTCCAAGCGGCATGCGGCTCGGGTGGTTGCTGAGGCAAAAACTCGGGCGTGGGAGGAGTTCGGAGAGGCCATGGAGAATGACTTCCGTACGGCTTCGAGGCGATTCTGGTCCACCATCCGGCGTCTCAGGGGGGGAAAGCGGTACGCGACCAACACCATTTATGGTGGGGATGGCGTGCTGTTGACCTCAACTCGGGATGTTGTGAGTCGGTGGGCGGAATACTTCGAAGACCTCCTCAATCCTACTGGCACGTCTTCCACTGAGGAAGCGGAGCCTGGGGACTTTGGGTCGGGCTCTCCAATCTCTGGTGCTGAGGTCGCCGAGGTGGTTAAAAAGCTCTGCGGTGGCAGGGCTCCGGGGGTGGATGAGATTCGTCCTGAGTTCCTTAGGGCTCTGGATGTTGTGGGGTTGTGTTGGCTTACGCGACTCTGCAATATCGCGTGGACATCGGGGGCAGTTCCCTTGGATTGGCAGACTGGGGTGGTGGTTCCCCTATTCAAAAAGGGGGACCGTAGGGTGTGTTCCAACTATAGGGGGATCACACTCTTAAGCCTCCCTGGTAAGGTCTATTCAGGGGTTCTGGAGAGGAGGGTCCGTCGGATAGTCGAACCTCGGATTCAGGAGGAGCAGTGTGGTTTTCGTCCTGGTCGTGGAACACTGGACCAGCTCTACACCCTCAACAGGGTCCTGGAGGGTGCGTGGGAGTTTGCCCAACCAGTTTACATGTGCTTTGTGGACTTGGAGAAGGCATTCGACCGCGTCCCTCGGGGGGTTCTGTGGGGGGTACTCCGGGAGTATGGGGTACCAGGCCCATTGATATGGGCTGTTAGGTCCCTGTACGACCGGTGTCAGAGCTTGGTCCGCATTGCCGGCAGTAAGTCAGGCTCGTTTCCGGTGAGAGTTGGACTCCGCCAAGGTTGCCCTTTGTCACCGATTCTGTTCATAACTTTTATGGACAGAATTTCTAGGCGCAGCCAAGGTGTTGAGAGGATCCGTTTTGGTGGCCTTAGAATCGCTTCTCTGTTTTTTGCAGATGATGTGGTCCTATTGGCTTCATCAGATCGTGATCTACAGCTTTCGCTGGAGCGGTTTGCAGCCGAGTGTGATGCGGCCGGGATGAGGATCAGTTCCTCCAAATCCGAGGCCATGGTCTTGAGCCGGAAAAGGGTAGCATGCCCTCTCCGGGTCGGGGAGGAGGTCCTGCCCCAAGTGGAGGAGTTTAAGTATCTCGGGGTCTTGTTCACGAATGAGGGAAAACTGGAGCGTGAGATCGATAGGCGGATAGGTGCAGCATCCGCAGTGAAGCGGGCGCTGTACCGGTCTGTCGTGGTGAAGAGAGAGCTGAGTCGAAAGGCAAAGCTCTCAATTTACCGATCGATCTACGTTCCCACCCTCATCTATGGTCATGAGCTTTGGGTTGTGACCGAAAGAACGAGATCTCGGATACAAGCGGCTGAAATGAGTTTTCTCCGCAGGGTGTCTGGACTCTCCCTTAGAGATAGGGTGAGAAGCTCAGTCATCCGGGAGGGACTCGGAGTAGAGCCGCTGCTTCTCCACATCGAGAGGAGCCAGTTGAGGTGGCTCGGGCATCTGGTTAGGATGCCTCCTGGACGCCTCCCTGGTGAGGTGTTCCGGGCATGTCCCACCGGGAGGAGACCCAGAGGAAGACCCAGGACACGCTGGAGGGACTATGTTTCTCGGCTGGCCTGGGAACGCCTTGGGATTCCCCCAGAGGAGCTGCTCCAAGTGGCTGGGGAGAGGGAAGTCTGGGCCTCCCTACTTAGGCTGCTACCCCCGCGACCCGACCCCGGATAAGCGGAAGAAAATGGATGGATGGATGGATATTCTTGAGCCTTATACATTACTAACTAAATATTATAGTCCACCAAATCATAAAACTTCAGTACTTTGAGTTGTTTAAATAATATATTAGATGGATGACAGTAAGGCTTTCTTGTAATAATTCTCAAAGCTCTTTTCTGTAAAAGAAAAATAGATTTTGTTATAGTTTAATTTAATTTATAAGTAAAGGTAAGACTAAAATATTTTTTTCTCCAAATTAAATGCGTTTTTTTGTGTGCTACAGTTTGTATGTGTTAAAGGAGACCACAGATAGGTTTTTAAATTTTTTATGGTATGTCTGTGGGCTATCCAGACACTGTTCATTCAATTTAATACACAAAATAATTATTGGATAATCAATTATACCCTTTTTAATTCTGCCATTTTTAACTTTCGTTTTGAACGACTGGTTTATGATAATGAGCTCTCATGGTCACGCCCTTCAAAGATCTGTTTACATTTACTCCGCCCTCTGTAAGAGCCAGTATCTCTAATCTGTTGTTGTTTTAAAATTAGCTCTTTTTTTATTACTCATTTGACTTACTGTTAGTGCTAGCTTAAGATAACTTACCGAAAGCCGTCTGCGCGCGCCGCCATGAGCTGCTCCTTTTAGCCCGAATCCGAGGCTAAAAATAGCTCGTTCCTCCTCCGCCCTTTTAGGTCCGCTCGTTGCATGCAGCGCTTTTGGGAGCGATCTCTGCTCAGTCCAGACATACACAAAGTTCACTGAGTGTTTCCAGTTAATTTATCCGTATGAGGCAACCTCTGACCGGACCCCACGCTCCTCAAAAGCTATCAGCTCCCAGCAGCAGCTCCCGCCCGCAGATGGTCTCTTCGCCGGCGGTCTGCTCGTTTTCCGTCTGCCGGCTGCTCGTTGGGAGCGATCGCTAATACGCTAAAAATTGAACTAAAACGTAAAAATAACAATTATACTTTATTTATAAAGCCATTTAAAACAACCACAGCTGCAACAAAGTGCTGTACACATGAAATTAAGAACATTTAAACAAAAGATGAGATGAAATCAGGAAAAACAACCGTCACGTCTTTTATACTGAAGTGGGTTGAGCCTAACCAGGGGTTGCTAGGTGAGGGGCTGGACTCAGGTTCGGGGGGTTGTGCTGGGGCTTGTGACGTCACAAACCGCAGGATTTGAAAACGAAACGTTTCTATCAAAGCTAAATAAATATACTTAGAGTAAATAAACCACTGGGTGCATTTTTTTGGCCCTAGGACTGTTTTTTTATGAAGTACATACCCAAAGTTGAGTAAAAAAGCCATTAAAAAGTGAATTTTGAATATGTGGTCCCCTTTAAGATTGCTGATATGAGATTTTAAACACAACCCGTTAACTGCTGCCAATCAAATGGCGAATAAACTACTCTGTAGGGTTCATGTACTATAAAAGAAGATTTTTTTTTTTCATTTACCCTTTATTTATACAGGTAGTCTCATTGAGCTATGAGAACTCATTTTCAAGAGAGACCTGTAAAATAACACTATCCAAAGTATCCAAAGCGCTGAAGAAGCTATGGCAGACAGAAGCCAAAACATGGAGAACATTTTTGTCTGTTTTTTATTATACCGTACATATGAAAAAGAACTGCGCAATGACTCACCCGCCATGAACCTCACCGCACGTCACTGTGTTCTACAGTATTTTAGACACCCAGTAACGTGCAAATCATGCTCACATAGTAAAATACTAATAAATCTGATTTACAAATATGTTTGTAACAGTTAATAAAAACCAAGTGTAAATTACAGTTAAGAAACTACAGTATTTGGGGGTGCAGTGCCCGATTTTACACATGCACTTTGATTAATATAAAACTGAGCTTTCAGATGGATAAATTCAGTGACAGACAAAAAGTGACACATGTAACAGAATGACCTGAAAACAGTGTTGGATACATGAGAAATAAGACTCCATCCACTGCCAAAACATAATGATCCTTTATCTCTATTTCAAAAGCAATCTTTTCTGTCTTTATTCTGGCTCGTTATCTAAAGAAAGCCTTTTATTCACAAATAACTGATGCATTAAATCACCATGAGTGGACACTGTGTCACCACTGGTCCAGAAACTTTGTGTGTTTCTCTAACTGAATAGATTAATTATTTTATGTTTTTATGCTAGAGAGAAAATGGATTTTAATTCAGAACATATTTTTTTAACTATTATGGAGAAGAAGTTTTACTTTAGCTTTTTAGGGCTTCTGGAAGTGGAAACATCTCATTCTCTTTGATGTGGTCCCCCCTCGACTACTAAAGGAGGTTTTTCCTACACTGGGTCCTTCTATCCTCACTATTGTGAACAGCAGTTTATCCTCAGGTGTGGTCCCAAAAACCTTTAAACATGCTGCTGTCCAGCCTCTCCTGAAAAAACCTAACCTTGACCCCTCAGTGGTAATTCCAGCCTGTCTCCAGACTCCCATTCACCTCCAAACTACTGGAAAAAATGGTTGAGTCTCAGTTGAAATGTTTCTTGGACGTCCACGCCATCCCAGAGTTGTTCCAATCTGGCTTCAAATCTCTCTGTAGTACCGAAACTGCTCTACTGAAGGCCTTTAATGACATTTTCACAGCCACAGACACAGGTGATTCTGTGCTGCTTGTCTTATTGGACCTTACATCGGCTTTTGACACCATCGACCACAACATCCTCATTTCTAGGCTGGAGCAGTGGGTGGGCATCACAGGGTCTGCCCTCAAATGGTTTGAGTCCTACCTCTCAGAGAGAACCTTTTGTGTCAATATCAAATATTTCAGTTCAGCATCTACAGCGCTTCAGTGGGGGGTACCGCAGGGGTCCATCCTCGGTCTCCTTCTTTTCTCATTATACCTGCTGCCACTAGGTGCTATTTTCTGCAAACACAAAATAGCCTTTCATTTCTACGCTGATGATTGTCAAATTTACTTTCCCCTGAGTCACAGAGGCTCACGCTCTATTCAACCCCTTCTTGACTGCCTGGCTGACATCCATGATTGGATGGCCTCAAACTTCTTAAGTTTCAATGAGAAGAAGTCTGAAGTCATGTTGTTCCATCCTAACAGCTAACTCTTGAACCATGACATTGACCTTCTTTCCCTAGCCCCACTAGAAAAACAAAAGGTCACTAATCTGGGGGTGACAATGGACCCTTCCCTGAAACTTAACAGTCAGGTAAACATGATTGTTAAATCCTGCTTTTTTCAGCTGAGGCGGCTGTCTAAGCTGAAGCCCAAACTATCCAAAAAGAACCTGGAGACAGTAATCCATGCTTTCATAACATCGAGGCTCGATTACTGCAATTCACTTCTGTTTGGAATCAGTCAGTCCTCCATTGCATGGCTACAGCTGGTCCAAAATGCTGCAGCCCGATTCTTAACTGGTACAGGCCATAGAGAGCACATTACACCAGTTTTGGCCTCCCTGCACTGGCTACCCATTCACCTTCGGATCCAGTTTAAAATACTCATGTATGTTTTTAAATCTCTGAACAGTTCCGCTCCACCTTATCTCACTGACCTTCTGCAGCCATATGTCCCACAGGCTAGCGCTCTCTGAGGTCAGCAGACCAGATGCTTCTCTCAATCCCAGATACTTGTCGTAAGCTCAGAGGTGACAGGGCTTTCTCTGTTGCAGGTCCGAGACTGTGGAATGAGTTGCCACTGAGTGTCAGGCAGGCTCCCTCACTCACAGTATTTAAGTCTCGCTTGAAAACCCACTTCTATTCTCTCGCCTTTAATACGGTGTGATTGGTTTTGTTCCTCTGTTCTATACATTGTTTGCCATTTTTAGAGGGAGAGAGAGTCTTTATTGTCGTTTGCACCGCATGTGGTACATGTGATGAAAACGAGATTATGTAACACGAGGTCCCAGTTACATCCAACAACAAATGAAAGAGAAAAACAGTAATAACATCTAGAACTAACTAAGAAAAACATCAACTAGTAATACACTAAGCCTAATATAGTGGGAATAAACAGCAGCACGAACATGAGTTTGTATGAGCAGATGGTCACAGATGAACACAGATGAACACAGCAACAAGAAAACAGATCAGCATCAGTATGATGTGATATTTTGCAGTGTTTATTTTTTATTTTATTTTTATTTATTCATGAGTCTAACAGCCTCAGGGTAGAAGCTGTTCCTCAGTCTAGTGGTTCTACACTTGATGCTCCTCAACCTCCGTCCTGAGGGGAGTGGGGCAAAGAGTGAGTGTGCTGGATGAGTGAGGTCTTTCATGATGCAGGTGGCTCTTTTCCTGCATCTGGAGGTGTAAATGTCTGTGATTGTGGGGAGACTGACTCCAACAGACTTCTGTGCAGCCTTCACCACTCTCTGCAGAGCTTTCCTCTCTTCAACTGTGCAGCCTCCATGCCACACGTTGATGCTGGAGCACAGGATGCTCTCCACTGCACACCTGTAGAAGGAGGTGAGGACTGGGCTGCTCAGACCAGCTCGTCTCAGCCGTCTGAGGAAGTAGAGTCTCTGATGACCTTTCTTGATCAGGCTGGTGGTGTTGTTGCTCCAGCTGAGGTTATCATTCATGTGTACACCCAAGTATTTGTAGCTGGAGACCACTTCCACTGCAGACCCACCTATTTTCAGTGGGGCATGGGTGTGTTTGTTCCTTCTGAAGTCCACAATCATCTCCTTTGTCTTCTTCACATTCATGTGAAGATTATTCTCTTTGCACCAGCTCTCCAGGTGTTCCACCTCCTGTCTGTAGCTGGACTCATCATTGTTTGTGATGCATCCCACCACCGCTGTATCATCTGCAAACTTAACAATATGACAGCCTGGAAGTGTGGCTGTACAATCATATGTGAGCAGAGTGAACAGAAGGGGGCTCAGCACACATCCCTGAGGAGAGCCAGTGCTGAGGGTTATGGTGGAGGAGGAGAAGTTGTGGATCTTCACGGACTGTGGTCTGTCTGTTAAGAAGTCTAGTACCCAGTTACAAATAGAGGGGCTTAGTCCAAGTGTAGATAGTTTGTCTATCAGAGTTTGGGGGATCATGGTGTTGAAGGCAGATGTGAAGTCCACAAAGAGCAGACGCACGTATGAGTCTTTCTGATCCAGGTGGGTGAGAGCAGTGTGGACCACGGAAGAAATGGCGTCCTCTGTTGATCGGTTCTCACGGTATGCGTATTGATGAGGGTCCTCATTGATGTTGACGGTTGCCTTGATGTGGGACATGACCAGTTTCTCAAAACATTTAGCGACTATCGGGGTGAGGGCCACCGGTCTATAGTCATTCAGACCAGTCACTGTGGAGCTCTTTGGGACTGGGATGATGGTCGCGGTCTTCAGGCAGGTGGGAACTGACTCCAGTGCAGTTAGTTAGTTTCTGTTGCTATTTATATCTATATTTGTTTTTTTTCTGGACATATTACCCTGGATCAAGAAATACAAACTACCAGATTATTGAAAAAGATTATAGAAAAAAACAGTTAGTTAGTTTCTGTTGCTATTTATATCTACTGTATATTTTATTTTATGTTTTTTCTGTTTGCTATGCTTGTTTGTTTCTATTGTACAGCACTTTGGTTAGCCTTGTGTCTGTTTACCGGTAAGTGCTCTATAAAAAAAGTGGTATGGTTTGGTATATTGTTGTAGATTTTCAACATTTAATCTCTTTAAAATAAACTTGTAATATGTTATGATCCTTAGGGTTGAAT
>JBBPBX010037361.1:14502-30964 GCA_038048925.1 Garcialebias charrua | reverse complement strand
GTCTATGGCGAGACTCATCAAAATGAATAGATCTAGAATAGAAACGATCGAATCGGTTCTACCTAAATGATTGGGAGATCAGTGTAGATTATAGTACCTTAAGTAGTATTAATCTACTATGACTCTTCAAAGATTGAGATCTTTAACAAAATGAACAGCATGTTGGCATAGTTAAAATCCATTTAAGTCTTCAACTTATCAACAATCAAAACCTCTTTTGGCTGGGAGTGTTCAGAAAACAATAACAACTTCAATAACACAAAAGTAGCAATTAAGCAACTAAAAAACAACGTTTCACTACGTCAAACTCACTCTGGTCGTCAGATTCCACGTCACACACAAGAAAAACAGTTCTTAGCTTTATAACCGATGTCAATTAAATCCTGCAGATTTAAACGGTTGTTAAGGTTAGTTTTTGTTGTGGGTTTTATGCTTAGCGTTTCTAAGTTCTAGTTGGAACGGTTTCTTTTCGCAACTAGAATAGTTTAAACTGTTTAGTTTATTTACTATCCTGTGCTTGGACGACCTTCTTTTCCCATGAAGTCTGTGAGTTTGCGAGATCTTTGTCGTTTGTGGGGTTATTGAAATCTTTGTCCTTGACATGGGCATGGCCTAACATCACCCCCCTGTGGTCATGAGGGACCAAGCACACGGGTGTGGACGTCCGTCCATGGGCACGAGTTAGGATGCCATTGTTTAGTTTAAGCTGTTCGCGCAGTTTATGGGGAACCTTGTACAGGAACCTTATAGGTCTCGGCCAACGTACCTCTGTACGTTTACCTCTTTCTGCGTAATGCAGGTGTGTCACAACTGTCGGCGCCGTCGCAGGCGTGTCACTGTCGTTGTGATGTACGTCTTCCCACTTCATGAATGAAGAGGTGCTCTTTGAGTCTGTAAGAACTATGTCATTGCTGAGTAGTTCTAGATTCAAATGCTCTTGAAACAAGGTTTCATTGAAAGCTTGGATGATAACTGAATTACCTGTCCCAGAGGACAGCACAGCGTTCTCGGTGTGTGATCCTTGGATCTCTACACCGTCCTCTACCTGTGGTAGGAAGTGTGAGTCTGCCCCCCTTTTGTTTGAGGAGGGGTCCTCAAAATCAGTAACAATGAAGTCCAAGTGACTGTCAGCGTGTTGTAGACTGTCACTACGTGGGCTCAGATGTCCTTGAACCAAGACTTCACTGAAAGCTTGGCTGTATGCCGAATTACCTGTCCCACAGGACAGTACAGCGTCATCGGTGTGGGACTCTTGGATCTCCACACCTTCATCTACCTGTGGTAGGAAGTGGTCAGGGAGTGCTGAAGGTGTCAGCTCGCAGAGGAGGTTCTCGTGGTGGTCCAGAGTCCGGTCCAACTGTTGAGTCTCCTCTGTCTCACCTGTAGTTGAAGGTTCACTTACCGGGTCTGCGGTCTCGGTTGGGGAATCCCATGTGACCTCAGCGGTACCTGTTGTTAGACAGTCAGTGTCCTGACCTTGGGGAGGCACCTCGATTGGCAGTGGATTTCTCACTGTGGCCCACATTGTCTGACTGCCATAATCTATAATCGCCTCAAAGCGACTTAGAAAATCCTGGCCGACCAGAAATGGGATGGAGTTCACTGTAGACACATGTACCGGATGGTAAATTGTCGTCTCTCCAATCTGCATGTGAACCAAGGCAATAGCCGTCATGGTTGTTCCCACTCCCGAGAGTCCTCGCAACTCTATAGCACATTCTGTCTGGGGTATCACCCTGCCAACACTGTTAGCGGCGGTCCGTAGCCTCTCAAACAGCTCGGCCGACATGATAGTCACGTCTGAGCCGCTATCCAGGAGTGCTTCTCGCGAGAACACCCCTTCCAGTCTGAGTGGCAGGTAAGCTTTCTTAGCGTGCCCCATTCTCATAAATTTACACAGAAACCTTCTAGGTTTAAGCACACACCTCTGAGCACGTGTAACGTCGTCTGTGTAATCATCGTCGCTGTCAGCATCATGATGGCAGTCTGCCACATGACCTTCAGGATGGGGATTCTCAGCAATTTGTTTGCCGTCAGTATTTATGTCAGTGTTGACGTTGTTGTTGTCAACTGTGTGCACTGAGTTGTTGTAAAAGACAGTGCTGCGCGTCGCTTCGTCAGGTGGAACAACGTTGTTTGTGTTATCATCAAGGACAACGTCATACGTTGTGTCAGCTTGGTCAACCACTGTAACATTTAAATCATTTGACAAACAACTCACAACCTCAGTCACGCTCTCGCGCGGAGGCGCTGTTTCCATAATCTGGAGCATACGTGACCCATTGCATGTCTCAAACTGTGCAGTTCGAGGGGCAGGGGCAGGAGGGCCGCCTCTCGTGGGTACATGTCTGGACAGACCATTTTTCAATGGTTCACGGTGTCCATGCAACCGCCTTCGAATCTCACCCATTGTGAGATCCATGAGAGAACTCTTTTGGTTCGATCCGGACCATCTGGGTTCATCTGGAGGGCGAACACCTACCTTATGTGGTTTTCTGCTCATCACAAGGTTTTCAACCTGAGGGGCAGGGGCAGCAGAACTTCCCATGAACCGATCAGACTCACTTTTACAGCTCGTAGCACCATGCTGTTGGTTGTTATTATGAAAAACCTGTGACCTCTCGCACTCCGAAGGAGAGAGAACCTCGTCTACTTCCTGCGAGTGGGATGTGACCTTCCGACCTGGGCACACCACTAAGGCTTTTTTCCGTTGTTCGAGCATGTCAAAAAATTCCACAGCACATCCTTTAATTTCTGCCATGGTACCCTCTTCGCAATTAACATTGAAGCGAACACATTTCATTATGAACGGTATCAAATTCAACGTGAACCGTCTTTTAAACTCCACATCTTCCTCTATTCCAGGTACAGCTTTATTCCCTGTGTAAACAGAGAGGAGCCTGTCATAAAACACCAGGGGATGTTCACCTGGTTCCTGAAGGACGTTCTTCGCAGCTAAGTGCCTATCAAAGGATGCACCTGTTAGAACGTCCATCTTTGTACTGATTTTCTGTGAAAAATCAAGGACAGTCGGTCTTATATCACAGTGGACAGTCTCACCATGTGATGCCAAGATGTGAAATTAAATAAAAAATCAGTGATTCCTATTAATTTGTCGACCTGTGACAAGGTCAAACAAAACTGGCCGTTGTTTGTGTGATTTTGTGAAAATCAAGACAAAAGAAGCCTCATGTGTGTCATTTTAAACTTGCAGTCTAAAAACAGGGACAGAGAGCTAGTTTTGCACAGAATTGATGATAAAGGTGTCAAATTTTATCAACAACAGACATGTCTGTATGAAATCTGTGCAACTGATCTGCCATCAACATTTGATTATATGTGAAAATCAAATGAAAAGTGTGCTGTGAGGACAATATTTCAAAATGTTACCCGTTTAAAACAGGAACATTCAACATGTACACATTACAGGAAGACTGCGTCTTCTAATGTAACCAGCAGGGGGCACAGCGCTGGAAGTGAGTTATCACAGCGACTGTAATTTCTCTATCTGACCGCTATAGAGGCGCTGTTATCACCAGTGAGCGCAGCCGTAGCTTTCAGCCCACACAGACATCCAACACGGATGAAAAGCATCAATCAGACAGATCTAAAGCGTAACGTGATAAGCTCTAGAACCCAGGCTCACAAAAACGAAATCATGTGAGCAAAATCGGTTGAACTGTGAAACCATTTAAACTGCGTTTAAAAGAAATAAGGTCGGTCCTCATAAAACCGGCAAAATCGGCGTCACGTGACCTGGTCACATGGCGATCGGCAGTTTTCAGAGCAACCGGCTCTGTCCACCCACTAAAATCTCAAAAACACCGCGATTAAACAGTCTTTTTAATGACAGTAATGGACAAACAAGCACGGAAACTCGTCTGGGACAAGCAGCTGAAGTGAAAATTGACGAGGAGCGGGCTTCACCCACTGCGCATGCGTCAACACATACAGCGTAATCGACCAATCACAGCGAAGACAGAACTGTAGTTCTAAAACCCAAGTGTTCATGGGAAATTGTGTCTTCCAAACCTAACGCCGCCCACGCGCGACGTGCCGTTCGAGCGGTGCGTTCACGGACCTGCGGTCTTTTGAACTCTAGCGAGGAACGGACTTTTTAACGTTCTAAAACAGTCATAAATATCGCAAAACACCGCGGTTAAGCCAGTCTTCGACGATATTACGTGCATAGAACTCAAACAACACAAATAACCTGTTAGAAATGTGTGCAAAAATGAATCTGACAACCAGAGTCTACAGAAACCAACGTTCTTGAACGCGACACACAATGGACCAATCACAGCGTTTTAAGCAGCCATCTTGTCGGTACCGTTTAGCTTATAGCTCGACCCAAGGTTCTGGACTCTCTTCCACAAAATAAACGTATTTTTACACCGCAGAAAATACTGTCAATGAGCTAAAACACAACCAAGCTAGCTCTCACGCCCCCAGGGGAGGCAGCACTCTAACTGTGTACAACCACGGACATTACGTCCAACGGAACCGGAACACAGTCCGGTCCAAAAGCTAAGTGGGCTTTACCCGAACCTCGGCAAACACGTTGTAACAGATTAGGTAAAATGGAGCAGCAAATTTGTGAAACAGACCTTCAACAGCAAACCGCAGATGTAACAAGATGAAGCAGTGGTGACACGGCGGTCACAAAATGAACAATGCAAGCAGCCTCGTGACACGTAATGAAACGTCTCACAAAAACAAACAAAACATTTATCACTCAGCAGCTTCAAACAGACGTTGAAATGTGAAACATCAAATAATTCTATCGGCAAAATAATCCAGACAATGCCACGATCAGCAACTCCCGGACACTCCACCAGCCAGAACTATTCTTATAAGCCCAAAACCAGGATGCAAACTAATGCCAACAACCGTAACAATAAGCTACAAAAACAACTTATCAATCTAATCTTTCAGAAGACCGTCACGGGCCACCAATAAATGTAGACCCGTACGGGCCACCAATAAATGTAACAATATAGGAGTTATTTGTCAGTTTACTGACTTACCTATAGTTTAGACGTGCAAGTCTGAGCAGACTTTATCTGCACAAACTTGCCACCAAGTTCACGGAGTCTCAACTTTTTCAGAATAAATCAACAAATCTAACGATGTGATTAGCCAGAAATGTAATTTCACGCTTAGACTTCAATTTATGTTGGTCTACCAAAAGAATAGACCTTTTATTGAAACTATCACAAGAATTACATTAAAACATTTGTATCGATATTAGCTCTGATTTAATAACTACGTTGACAAGAATTCAAATTAAAACAAACAGACAGTTGGACCTTTCTGTTGGCACATTACTTAAAGTTTACCATGATGAAAATAAACATAAGGAGGAGTTTAAGGAGGAAAGATAAAAGATTGAAATGAAATGGTTGAATCTTATCTTGAGATGTTTAACCAGTGATGGCACCCTCTGCTCGGTTTCGGCTGGACGTCCGTCCCGTGATGAAACACTTTTACCTTCGTGAAGATGATCCTGTCTCGACTCCGGTAAATTAGTCAAGCCAAACGTGCATTCTGCTGCGTTTTACAGGCGACCACTTTCATCATGCCACGGTCTCGACCGTCTGCGTCGGCCTCCCAGAGTGATGCCTGGTGCTGGTTTTGTTCAAGATAACTTCAGAAAGAGTGTCACCATTTGGAGCTGTGACACTCGAAGGGGTTCACAGCTGACGTGCTGTTTGAACCTTTGCTGGAGACGTGGGTCGAGTTGGCACAATGACCGGGCGTCTCCAGCTTTCCCAAAGGAGAGCAACCAGTTGGCAGTTAGTTGTCTTCCAAAAAACTAAAGGCAAATGCAGGAAGTGCCCATTTATAGGGAGGCGGGATCTGAACCACCTCCTGAATAACTATTGGCTGGTTATAACAAAATAAAAGATGGAAGTTTAATTCCATAGGTAGAAAGTCTCTTGACGGACAACAGGAAAACTGTTTACATAAACAGCCAGGTGGCCTGCTTGCAAGCACAGAAAATGTTATGGCTAACTTCATAGACAAAACAGAGAAGGAAGCTGAACAGCTAACAGTTTACCCTGAACTGTGTCTTAGAATCAAAGCCTGCTTGCTTTTGCAGGAATAAACCAGCCGAAGGGTCAAAGTCATGCAAGTAACAGATCATCATTAAAAATGACAAAAATATACTGTAGATCAATTCTGAATTAACACACATTAAAGAGAAAGTTCAATCTGATTAATTAGTGTCCATTAATTCATAATAATTGTAAAAATATATAAGTGTCCATCTGTCTCCTTGAGGGCTTCAAGAAGGTGTAACCCTTAGAGTTTCAGAGAGATGTGGAGAGGTGTACTTGAAGGTCAAGACAAAGGCCTATATCACTACATCTATAAAATGGGGAAAATCTGTATCATCTTCTTTTTATGTGAGTAATGGTGTGAGACAAGGCAGCATTTTGTATATGGATGATTTACCTAAGCTGTTGAACCAATGTAGGACTGGCTGTTGGGTTGGCAATAGAACCATCAACCACCTGATGTTTGCTGACGATCTTGTAATATTTTGTCCATATGGTGCTGGTCTGCAGCAACTGTTAAGGGTTTGCTCTCAGTATGGATTGGACTTTGATATTAAATATAATACATAAAGAAGTAACATCATGATTGTCAGGAGCAAAGAGGACACAAAACTATCTTTCCCTGACTTCACTCTGTCTGGCAACATCCTCCAAGTCAGTGATGATGTGAAATACTTGGGATATTACATAACTGCTGACCTGTCTTATGATAGGGACATTTACAGGCAGCGTTGTACGCAACATGTACAAGGTAATACGCTTCTTCGGAAGTTCTCTATGTGCTCAGTATCTGTAAAAACTGCACTCTTTAAAACATATTGTACTCCAATGTATAATGCCCGTCTGTGGCGGCATTACAGAAAAAGCTAGTGTTGTAGTCAAGATCACCTAACCAGAGAACAAGTTAAGACCAAGACCAGAGTGTGCCGAGACCGAGACAAGACCAAGGCGTTTGGGGTCCGAGACCAAGTCGAGACCAAGACTGCGGGAGGGCAAGACCAAGTCGAGACCAAGACCGAGGGAGGGCAAGACCAAGTCGAGACCAAGACCTCATCTTGGAGCTCAATCTTTTCACAGATTATCCATACCGGCTTACTTTCACTCCTGGTTGCAACTGTTTGCGACATTACGTTATGTTGTCTGTATTGTTCTGTTGGTACGGAACCATGTGTGAGTGAAGGGGGGTGGGCGTGACAGCGGTAACAAAACATGTATTTAGCAATGAGTCATGTCAAAAAAGGCGTTCAATACAGGATCAACTGGACTTTGAGTCATGTCATCGCTTGGATTTGAATCAGTACGTTTTGCATCCAATAAAAACAAAGATGTTATCAAATAAACTGGACAATATTCTGGTAATATAGTGACATTTCCACAGTTGTGGTCTTGACTGGTCTTGAAATAAAATCCCGAGTCCTCAGTGTCCGAGACAAGAATGAGACCATCAAAAAGTGGTCTTGAGACCAGGCTCAAGACCAAGACCAGTCTCGAGTACTGCAACACTAGAAAAAGCAGTATGCATAAACTTCAGGTGGCAGATGGCACGAGGATGCTGCTTAAGGTGCCGCGATGAAGTAGTGCCAGTCAGATGTTTGTAAATGCCAACGTACCAACTTGTGCTGCTGTGCTTCCAAACCTTATGTACAGTTGTGTGTGTAAAATAACAGACTCTGTAAATAGTAGGCCTGTCACGATAACCAATTTTGCTGGGCGATTAATTGTCTCAGAAATTATTGCGATAAACGCTAATATTGTTTGAAATTTGACAATAATTAGTAATTATTGTCAAATTGAAGAAGAAATGTTGGTTCATGTTTCAGTGTAGTACCTTTTTTGACCACTGGATGGCAGTATAAGACTGTCTGAACCATAGGATGGATAGTGAGGGAGCGAGCAACGTGTCTAAGAAAAATGGGAGGAAGGCCCCTTGACTTGACATGAGCTGTCTCTCCTTCCTGTTTTTTCGTTCTCAAAATGGCGGCTGCTCGGTGCGGTTTGATCTATTTAGCATTTTTCACACAAAAAATCAGTAAAGTTCTCAGCTTCTTTTTGCAGAGAAAAACAACTTTTTACATAAAGGCATGGGTTTCAACTGTGAATTTCGAAGCTTCAAGATGGAAGGTTTTTTTTCCCCCAAGGTCGGCCTGTTAGCTTAGCTTGTAGCTTAGCTGACGATTTTGGACGGTTCAAACAGATTTTAAAGAGAAAATAGAAAGGGATGAGTCTGTGAAGAGCACCAGAGTTGAGCTTTTTATCATCCAGTGTCTTCAGTAGAGACAAGAAGAAACGATAAAGCCGATAAATGAAAATGAGGTTGATCATTTTAATTTATCAAGCGATTACTTGATTTATTGTTTATTGCGACAGGCCTAGTAAATAGCAACATTTATACTCTGACCAACCCCGTACCAAGTCTGTGAAGTCACTGGTGCCTTAATTTATATGGCAATGAATGAAAATTCGATTTTTATTGTGTGTTGTTGTTTACTATGGATCATGTATGTGTCTGAAATAAAGTTTTTTGATTGATTGATTAATTTGGCGTTGTGCTTTTCTTGTTGTACTGAACCACGACTCCAAAAGCGACATTACTAGAAAAAACATGAATGGCTGCTGCGTTTAATTTGTTAATTTCGTCGTTTATCCTCTCCGAGTGGTCTTTTCCTTTTCGTGCTTCCTGATTTAAATTTTTTCCCCCTTCTTAGTGGCCTGGATATGCAAAAAAAAAATAATTGCAATCAAGTGCCAAAGGCAAAATATTGCATAATGTCAATCATTGTGGTTTAAAGTGGAGTTTTCTTTGCGTCTTATCATTTGAGGAACCAGTATTGGAGCGAGGTCTTTTCAGACATCAGATCCGAGACGTTAATGGCTTCATTAATCTGTTAAAGTGGCGTCCTTCAGACGTGAGCCCTTAAATGTTCCTCACAGCTTTGTGCGATTGGATTTGAATATAAATGTTGAAGGACATCTTTGATTGTGGAACAGTTCGGCTGGTAAGTCAGAAACTTTCAAGGTTCAGCTTGGAACTTTTTCCTGACTTGATAAGGTCTCTGGCATTTTTAGCCTTTCGGTGTTTTACTTTATTTGCTCGATGATCAGTCCCTTTCTTCTCTGCATGAACTTATTTTGTGATAAAGTGCTGAAAAGTTCAAGGTGTTCCATTTGCATTTTTATCATTTTTTTTTATCATTATCTTTCTTAATTATTAAACATTAAAAAAACTTTAATCAGAAGTTCTAGATAAGGACAATTATCTAAATTTGATCTTGCAGGAAGGCATAGTGGGATCTGTGAAGACTGAGTGGACAGGATAACTATGGAGATTTGGAAAAAATACTCACCCTCTTTCAAATCTAGATTTGGACGTACCGGGACATAAAAGATCTGATCTTCACCAGGCTCTAAAAATATTCAAACACAACAGTTTCTATCGTGTCATTATTTGCTAAACAAAAACAATATACTGTAAAAGATTAAAAAACGGAAACACTAAGTCAAGGAACCACTGGCATTAGAAGGCTTGGAAACACAATGGTGGGTGTAGGGGGCTTGTGGTCCTCCCTTAGAAAATGTATTAATAAAGTAGATGCCCTTTCCTACAGTAGCCCTAAAGTGTAAATGAACATTTAAAAAAAAGAACAAAAAAAAAAGAAAAAAGAAAAGAATTACATCACATTAGAAAAAACGGAATTACATTTAAAAATGGAATTACATAACAGAATCACATTATAAAATACAGAATTACATTTGAAGAAATGGAATTGCAATAAAAAAACGGAATTGCATTAGAAAAAACGGAATTACAATTGAAAAACGGAATTGCATTAGAAAAAACGGAATTGCATTAGAAAAAACAGAATTGCATTAGAAAAAACGGAATTACAATTGAAAAAACGGAATTGCATTAGAAAAAACGGAATTACAATTGAAAAAACGGAATTGAATTAGAAAAAACAGAATAACAATTGAAAAAACAGAATTACAATAGAAAAAGACGGAAACACATTTGAAAAAGTAAATAAATAATGATAATAAACCAGGCCACAGAGAAATGTCCCTGTGCTCCAGAGGGTGGGGTGGACTGGCCATCGAGGCGACATGGATTGTTTATTTAAACTACTATTTAAATTGTTTATATACAGGTGCAGCAGGAGGGAGACTGGGAGTGACACAGGTGATGGGCATGAGTGTGATGGTGGTGGAGAAGTGGGCGTGGCAGAGAGCATGCTGTGCTCTTTTAGAGAGTTTAGAAAGTTCTTTGTTAGGAACATTGCAAGTGTGTAGGAAGGGTTTATAAAGCCTAATACAGTTTACAGGTAGTCCTCGACTTAGGACGGAGATCCGTTCCTACGCTGCGTCGTAAACCAAATTTCGACCTAAGTCGGAACATACGTACATACTGCACCTTATACATACAGTACTGTATTTTACCAAGCACTTAGCCTATCCTAACACAGTACCCTATATAAGTATCAAAAAACACATACATTTGGAGCTATAATGAAGGAAAAAAATAGTTAATTTCCTACTGGGATGCTGGTGAAGCGTTTCCTCCGTCCCTCCTCCGTATTCTCCATTCGTTTACGACGTAAAACCGCGTTCACAGTACAGTTTTGTTTTTTGAATGTCCAGAGGACCAGACTTAGATTTTTCAGAGTACAGGGCAGAATTCCTCCGCAGCTACGTTTACTACGTAAAAACCGGTAAAACCGGAAACTGCGTAACTCGGCTTTTGAAAATAAATTTTCAAAATATATATATATATATTTTTTTTTATTTTTTTTATGGGAGATGCATCATAACCGCGAAACATTGTAACTCGAGACCGTTGTAAGTCGAGGACTACCTGTATATATATAAATACTAAAATAAATATGACATCCCTACTTATCGGATTTTCACCTATCGCGTGGGTGTCTGGAACGTAACCCCCATGACAGCTGAGGGACTACTGTACTGTATTATTTAGAACGATGGAGCCGATTGGCTGAATATGACCTTTAACCCTTCCCAGATTGCGATCGTCTTTCTTAGATTATTGCTGATGTCTTTCCTCTTTGGCCTTGGCATTGTGATACAAACATCTATACACTACAAACTAATGGGTAGTCACACAGATGACGAGTTAATCGAAATGTTTGATCAGCAGCACTTTTGATCTAAACTTTCATGGATGCATCAAACACACAGATATTTTCATGTTGGTGTTGCTTTTGTTTGATGAATGGGAATCAGTTGTGTGTTTTGTACACTTGAGGTTGGATTTAAATAATTTTAGAACCAGTTAAGGATCAAATTTTTTTTCCATGACAGTGTTTTGTGACAGCTACAATACAGGAAAAACAAAGAAATACTGTCACTGCATGACACCAAAAAAAACCACTTTTTAAAAAATTCTCGCCTTCAGTTTAGATTCTTGATGATCAAATTTTATGAAAGCAGTTGGGCAAAACGACACCGCTGTGATTACGGAACATTCTAAGTCAAACTGTCTCTCGCAGCTCGCTCAGACTCTTCAATTTGTGAAGATGATATCGACAGTTTGCGTTTTTGTTACCTCTGATTTGTGGCACTTTTGATGGCCGGAGCGTTTCCCCAAGCTCGGAGGCGAAAGGAGCATTAATTGAAACGCTTTGCTGGCTGCAGAATCAATTTGAGAAATATGAGTTTCGTAGATAAAAAAATAAATAAAGTAACAAACATCTGAGTGGTGTTGCATATCTGTGAACACAAATCAAAGGCTTTTACCAAATTAAAACTCAAAGCATGTTTCTCTTAAGAGTTAGAAATCCCACTGAGATCTCCGATTACCGCAGAATGTGCAGCACCTGGCAGGATCCACCAATCTGCCAACAGCTACAGAAAAAATCTAATGGAAATGAGAGGAAAGCAGCCAGGTGGAAAAAAAAAACGGTGATAAACATTCATTTTAGCAAACCAAGACGCCTGAGCTGATGGGGATTTATTTTCCCGTAATTTTAAGGTTCAGCGATTGCAATGACAATCACCGCCACAAGCAAAAGACCTCGCGTGGTACACACTCAGTGTACGACACATTGAATTAATTTTTTAATTAATTCAGTGTACGACACATTGAATTAATTTTTTAATTCATTTTGGTCTGTTTGCACAGATTTGAAGACATTTTTGCTTTAATATATTAAAAAAGACATTTTTATTGGTACCGTAATTTCAAGACTATTGAGCGCACCCAAATATAAGCCACACCCACTAAATTAGAAATAACAATAATTTGTACATTTATACCGTATTTTCTGATCTATAAGTCACACCTTTTTGCCTAATTTGCATGCCCTGCGAATAATAGAGAGGTGAGACTTGTTTATGGATTTTTTCCCCCATATTTTTAGACCAATTTTTGGCTCAGATATGACCATTTTTCATTTTGGCAAAAAATGGTGCAATACCACTTTCGGCCGCTAGGGGTGCATTACCACTTTTGTCCGCTATGGTACACCGACCAAACTACAGGACAGATTTTCGTTAAACTTACAGAAAGTAATTACTTGGTGGTCATTTACAAACTGTTAGCTGTACGAGATTTTTGAGCTAAAATTCGATCTTTTAGCATCGTTGTTTGTTAGCGGTTAGCTACCGTAAACGGGTACTATTTGGATAAATAACTCATGAACTACAGGACAGATTTTGTTGAAACTTACAGAAAGTAATTACTAGGTGGACATTTACAAACTGTTAGCTGTACGAGATTTTTGAGCTAAAATTCGATCTTTTAGCATCGTTGTTTGTTAGCGGTTAGCTACCGTAAACGGGTACTATTTGGATAAATCACTCATGAACTACAGGACAGATTTTGTTGAAACTTACAGAAAGTAATTACTAGGTGGACATTTACAAACTGTTAGCTGTATGAGATTTTTGAGCTAAAATTTGATTTATTTATAATTTATTTTCGCAGCGCGCGCGCGCAACCTTTTGGAAGACGTCAAAGCGAAACAATTTAAATCCAGCAGATTTGACCATTACGTGAATGTATTAAGGAACGGTTAAGCTCAGAACACTTTTGCTATAATGTCAGCTAACAAATATATATTTTTAAGTGTTTATCTTAATAAATTTTAAAGAAAATGCTGTGGTCCCACTCGTGCGGGTGCACTAGCAAAACTACTTTTTAAATCCAGCTGATTTGACAATTATGTGCATTTATTAAGGAGAAGTTCAGCTAAGACACATCGTTGCTATACTTTTCAGCAATCAAATAATTGTTTTTACCGTGTTAATCTTGTAAAGTCCTTCCGTGCTCGCTTGCTTCTGTGGCCGCCATTTTCAGCAGGGCAAATGAGGCGCTGACGCGTCACGTAGCGGTGACGCATAATAGATGCGACTTAAATAAAGGTGCAACACGTTTATGGATTTTTCCAATTCATTGCCAATAATTGGACAATGCGCCTTATAGAAAGGTGAGACTTATCAGGCGGAAAATACGGTAGACCGCGCTTGTGTATAAAGCGCAGGTGTCCACATTGTAACATGAGATATTTACACAGAATTTTTTTAAAAACTTTTAATTAAATACATGTATGTACTGGCTGGTTTAAAGAATAAAATAAAATACAGTAGCCTACCAGGAAGTCACTGATTGCCATCTTCGTCTTCCTCCTGTGCAAGCTTGTGCTGTCCTCTTCATCACGCAGCTGCCTTTCGAAACCTTCAAAATTCTTTTACCTGCTCCACTGTCAGGATCCACTGGACTTGAGCAAACGGCACATGCGGACAGTTTTGGTCAAACGGTTTCTCGTCATCCAAGCCTTCCACCGAGCGCGGAGCGTAACTTTAAATGCACGGTTCACCCTCGTTTCAAATGGATGTAAATACGTGCTTAACCTTTATTTATACAGGTAGTCTTACTGAGTTCAAAACACCAAAAGTCATAATAATCGAGGTAAAAATCCAACAATGTTCAGTCGGGTCATCGGGACGGTTTCTTTTTTTGCTGAGACGTTTCGTCCTTCATCCAAAGGACTTCTTCGATCTGAGGAGCCGCCAAACAAAACTGATTCCCACAAACGGCATAATCCATAGTGGAAAAAAAAAAGTTCACTAATGCCAACTGGTTTATTGAGCAGTTAGCTAAATAACTGGATTACTGAGCATGATTATGGATTATGCTTTTCTGAGGCTTTTATATTGTTTATATCGATATCGTAATTATATCGTTATCGACCGAAATTAAGAAATTGATCGTGATAAAAGTTTTGGCCACATCGTCCAGCTCTATCTGTAACTAACTGTAATCAACTGTTATTATTTAGCAATGCAGTTTTTTTCTTTATGTTTTATTGCTTTATAACCAGAACTGGTGTTATCGGCTCCACTATCATTTGATTGTTTGACTCAGTCCCATTGTTCTTACAGAAGACTAAAATGTACAGGAACAGCTCATAAAGCCAGCTGAAATTAGAGTTTTAAAGAACAAAATGACGAGTCCTGCTGCTGTCACAGATTACATAGTATTTGTTTTGGCATTAATATGAGGGTACACAGTGCTATCTAATTATGTACAGTGAATTATTGAAGTGAGCAGGATAAAGAGACTGAAAGAAATGTTGAGCATCCTCTAATTGGCCACCAAGTTTACATAGCGCTTTAAACATTTTCATCACATTTGAGTTTTTATTCCTTCACAGCCGACTCAAGCTGAGAACGAGACACTTGTCTAAGAACAAGTAGCGCTTTGCTTTCTCTTGTCTTGGACGTTTGAAAACAAGGAAATCCAGTGACAACAACAACAACCCGAGCGTGTGCTCGCGTTGTAAACGCTCGCTGGGAATAGTTCCGGCTGCGGTAATTGGACAGATAGCTGCGAGCACGTAAAGCTTAGCAGTATATTTGTGCTGCAGCTACTAAGCTAATTAGTGGTAAACGAGCAGCTGATTCTCTTCGGTTGTTTCTTGTTTTCCACAAAGAAGAGTTTTCCCAGACATCAATTTCTGAAAAGTGTTAATACTGTTCTCCAAGCTCCTTGTTGAAGCAGTCCTTAAGTAGCCGAGCTCTCTTGGGTATCATTGAGGACACGACTGATTATTCAAGTCACATAGTGAGAAAAAGAACAGCTTCGACTTCAGAGACCGGAGGTGAGCCGTAATTGAACGAGTTGAAAGATCTTAGAAGCGTTTAGGGTTTCTAAATATCTTACAATGGTCTGAAAGCAGTGCTTTCACACTGGAAGCATTACGTTGTTCTTCTGTCCTCTTGGTCCTGTGAAAGGATTAACTCCGCCACGGGTGCAGGTATTGTTCCAAAAATGGCAGGTTCAAAATTGTAATGACCCTCATTAAAACATTTATGAAGGGAATTACATAACCTCGTTCTCAGACTTGACCTATTGGAGTGAGGAATCAATTTGACAGGATTTAATGAATCAAAATGTTAAATTACAGCCATTATAAATTATGTCATGAAGTTGGTTAGAAATGACTTCAGTATTCTAAGTTCGTAAGTGCATTGTGATCAAGTTTATTGATCGGGCTTTAGGATAATTTTTTGTGACAGTCGGTTTAGAATATCCAGCCAACTCAGTAGTTCCAAGTATGGTTTGGTAAGATAGGTAGGATAAGATAAGACTAGGTAAGATAATAGTTTTGATAATCTGCGTTTGTTTGAATCATAATCAGAATAAGTTTTATTGTCATTGTGCTGGGATACAGTGAGATTATGTTCGTACAGTCGTCCAAAAGATGGGCGGAGTGCACGTTGCTGCTGCTACGAGGGCGCAGCCCCTTATTCTTCATCAGAATACTTTAAAGATAGAAAGAAAAGGGAAAGAAAACATAAGGATAGCGGTATAAAAAAGGATCTCTCACACGGTTTGAGGCATTAAAAAAATCTACCACAGCAAAGCAACATAAATAGACGTTATACATATGTGTGTGGAGTGGGTAGGGGTCCCAGCACGGTCACCAGGTGAGCGACGCAGCCCTTGGCGCCTTCGCATCTCCTAGGTTGCTGTGCCAGGTGAGGCACAGGAGGCCAATGAACGCATTGAGTTTAAGGGAAGGTCGTAGCATAGTCCAGAGCCCCCCCCCCCCGAGCCATAGTCCAGATAAGAGGTGTTAGTTATCATCCAGCTCGGTTGAGGTTCTGTCACATCCATGGCCTTGAGGAAGAGAGGTGTGAGGAGACAGACAGAATGTCTTTGATTTCATAACATCCCAAGAGGAACAGAGATCATTTGTTTCCAAGGCCAGATCCACAGTTTTAAGTCAGGCAGAACTCGTAAACCGCCGTTTCTGCCTTTTACAGTCTCGCTAGTGCATTCTCTGATGGTGACTCCAAACAGCTGAATTGAATATTCACGCCAAAGTTGAGCTTACAGCTTCTCCCAGATTATTCCTTCCATGGATGCTGCCAGAAAGTTC
>JBBPBX010037361.1:0-13799 GCA_038048925.1 Garcialebias charrua | reverse complement strand
TAATAGTCGGCCTTTAATTCATGGAGATCTCACATTAATTACTTACAAACAAAAATATCAAAATCTATTGGAGTACTATATAAAGTGAAGGAGTTATTTAATGACAAAGCCCTGTTTCTGTTATATAGTACATTAATTCTTCCTCATTTGATTTACTGTATTGCAGTTTGGGGTAAAGCTTGCAAGACAATCATAAGTCCGGTCTTTATTTTACAAAAAAGAGCTATAAGAATTATCACTAGAAAATATTACACCCATCCATCAAATATATTGTTTTGGAAATTGAAAATTTTGAATTGGTTGATTACAACATTTTAATATTTATTATAAGGCCCACAAAAATGCATTACCTTCCAATATTCAAACTAAATTTGTTAAAAGAGAGAGTTGTTATTCTTTAAAGGGGATAGAAATGTTTGTGAAGCCACGGTTTCAAACTTGTTTGAAGGAAAGATGTACTTTAATCCAGGGTAGGTTTATGGAATGGTTTGGAGGATGGCCGTAAAAATGTCAGATCTCTGTGTATATTTAAGAGAAAGATTAAAGCTAGTTTTTTGAAGGTATAATTGAATCTAAAGAAACTGTTGCATGAGTTGATGTATTTTTCTTTTTTGTATTGCTTTTATTGTATTTTATATTTTGTTTAAAAATATTTTGAGGATAAAAGGAGCAGACATCATAAGATTCTTCTTTTGCTTCCTTTCATTTTGATTTGTGTTTTATTGTTAAAAAAAATTGTATTTTAAATGAAATTAACATATTTTTTGAAATTGAAAAAAAAAATTGAATTGAAAAATTTCTCAGAGTGTTGGAAGTTTGTGCAGATCTGAAGCTGCAACTGCATCAAAACTGAGAGAAATGATCCGAGCAAACCCCAGAGACGTCCTGAGGATCAACTTTGAGAAACTTTTGGTGAAATACTCGTTAAACAATTAAATCCTGGCAGAATTACAAAATGTTTGTTAGGAAACAGAAGAATGGGAGCGACACTCAACCTGTTTCTGTGAAGACGCCTCTTAAACTGTCCACCATCCCACTGGCTCACCTCAGACTGTATGAAACTACGACATGGTCTGGTTTCCTATTGTTGAGCAGAACGCAAATTAACGTCAAAACGTCAAATATCAAAATGCTCCGTGTGCATTTCAAACCAGCAACATGTACTGTGCTGTTCCACGGACCATCTGGATCAGATCACCTTCAAGAAAACCTCACTGTGGAGCTACAACATGTTATCTATGAGGGGCCCTGTACTCACTCCTCCATCTGTCACTCGGACTCCACCCTGCCGGGTTTACCTCATCTCATCTGTCCTCCAAGACTTTGACCCAGGACCCCCCAGTACACCTGCCTCCTTTCAGACCTAAGACTCAGAGTGCAGAGTTGTTGTTGGCTTTCACGATGGTCCAGTACCGCTCCCGCTGGGTGCTAAAACGTCTCTACAGAGGTGGGGACATCTCTGTCTCCTTTTCAGGTATTTAATGATCAAGACTGCATTTAACCATAACTTCTCTACGGTCCAAGAAAGGTTGTATTTTAGAAAAGTCCAACAAAACTTCTCACGTGAATAAGTATTTTATTTTAGACACCATTTACAGGAAAAAATTGTGAAAAACAAGTTATAACCTACAATAAGCTATGGAGGTTTGTAATGCTGTTGTAATGCCTTCAATGATTCATGAGATATTCTGCTAACAGACAAACAGAGCGGACTACAAAAAAATTGTCTGCAAATTTTCAGACAGAGATCCGGGGCAACGTGTGATCACTTAGAGCAGGGGGTGTCAAACTCACAAAAGGGGGCGAAAATGAAAACCTTTTTCAAACTAAGAATTCAGAATCTACATTACCATATACCAGCTTTATTTATAGAGCACTTTAAACACCTACAGGACCAAAGTGCTGTACACACAACAAAACAATCACAATCAGGTAATAAAAATGATTAAAATAATTAAGAGTCACATAATAAAAGTTGAGCAATCATACAATCAGATAATACAAGCAGCTAAAATTATTAAAAGTCAACATCTCAGATGGTGTCAAAGGCCAGGGAGAAGAGATGGGTTTTTAGAAGAGATTTAAAAACAGACAGGGAAGAGGCCTGTCTGATGTTCAAGGGAAGGTTGTTATTACCTCAAGTTAGATATCTTCTTGGTCGCAGGTTCCTCCGCAAGAGTTTGATTGGTCTCATTTGACGTTCTCTGTTGTACTTTTGACATCATTATCAAAGATTACTGAAAAAAAATAAAGCGATAAAAGTATTTTCCATTTAAAATAACATCTTGGGGGCCAGATAAGATGTCAACGAGGGTCACATTTGGCCCACGGGCCTTGAGTTTGACAAATATGACTAAGAGTATGTGTGGACTACTCTTCTTCTGCAACGTCAAAATTTAGCTCAATAATTGTAAAATCGACTAAATAATGGCAGCCATCTTGAATTGGGTTGTTTTTCAAAAGATTATCAATTGTAAAGTTGGTTGATTATTTCCTGAAAGTGTCATCAAAATTCTTCCAGTTACTTATAAGATATTTTGCTTACAGGCAGACACACAACAAACTTACACATATACATTATTATCAGCTTTTACCTTTTAATGGCAGTTTAACTATAAAAAAAGTAAAACTTTATGTTCAAGCTTATTTTATTCCAATCTCTATCTATTTACATAATTAAAGTCTGTTGAGTTTTTTTTACTAATATGAATGCGTTTATCCCATTTACAGCAAAATTGCACAGATTATATTAGATTTAACAGGTGCTGTCAATCTAAATTTGACCCTCGAAACACTGATTACAGCAGCAGACAGCTGTAGCATCCTCCCGCTGCACATTCATTCACTGCTGTTTAATTTGCAAGCTAATAGATTAGTAACAATGTCAGAAGGAGCTGCCTGCAGCGAAGCTACTAAAAAGACTTGAAGTCCTGCACCGTCTTCAGGTCTGCGATGATGCAGTGTGTTTAAGGTGCGTCCTGACACAAAGCAAATACACTGTAACTGACTGCAAATGGACTGCGCCACAGACACCACCAATTAATCAAACAGACAGATGGCTGTTCCTTCTCAGTTCCACTGCAGGTAAAAAGTGAATCTCACCTCCTTAAAATGAATGGATTGTATCTGCAGTTAATTATAATTTACGACAGGGTCTCTTTGGGAGGGTTCCACAGCTGAAGGATCCGGCTGGTGGGGTTGAGTTTAGAGATCGTCCTGCTGGTAATTACACTTCCATTGTGAAAGGATCAATTCCATGCAACCAGAAAACAGACCCACTGAAAATGAGGCGGTTATTTAAACCACTTTAACGTGGAAACTTTACCTTTTCAGGTTTGATAAACAGCCGGAACAAATACGAGGAGCAGAATGTGCTCTCAGTTTTATAACATTGAGGTTGGAACAGACATTTGATTTTGTAAAGTTTAGCACTTTTTTACACAATAAAACATACTCCTTCATGGCTTTGGCATCCTTTATCACTTTAATGACACTCACTGAAAAATTTGTCAAGTCCATCAATTATTATTATTTTTTTGGAAAGCAAAGATTTTATTTACATTTAGCAGTTTAATGATTTTACAGTATAACATATGATTCATATTACCAGTTTTATTTTAGTGGTCTACCTTTGAGGTTTGTTAGCTGCTCAAGTCTGGCGTGGCGATCAACGGAGCTGGACTGATGGACGAATGGATCAGGTGACCTGATTAATTCATTAATTTAATGAAAGAGGTCCTACTTTTTTTCCCCATTATCCTGCTTTATGATTGGTCAGTATAAACAAAGCGACAGTTGTGATTGCTGTACATTTTGATAAGCAGCTCTCTTTATCAAGAGGATGTATCTTGTTTATCATTGTGAACGTGAGTATTTTAGGCCAAACTGCAGCTGAAAACTAAAATAGCAATTTTTTTCCCTTTGGTGTCAGCATCATAGCCAAGACGTAGAGTTAAATAAAACAACTATCTGTTCAGATTATCTTTGTAGAGATATGCTGTATGAATGTGTGCGTAGTAGAGTGCTGTATGAATGTGTGTGTAGTAGAGTACTGTATGAATACGTGTGTGTGGAGTTAAATGAGGCACAGATTTTGTTGTAAAGTACTTTGAGTATCTTGATTACTTTGTAGATAGAAATATGCTATATAAGTACAGTGCATTTACAATTTTAGATGTTTTACATGATTGTTGAATGAAATTAATGTTAATTATCATTTCTGTTAGTTTATTGTTCAAATATTACCAATAATTTGTGACGCAGATCCAGTTGGGCTTGCTGTTAGTCAAATAGCTGCTGCCGGTTGTGAGCTGTTGCCATCTTTGCTCCTCCACATGTCAGATGTAAGCTCTTATTTAACTCCATGAGCCGAGCTATTAGCTAAAGTGCTGCTTGCTTCAGCTTCATGCTTTCTTTTGATTCTGAAGAACTTGATACGTAAAGGTGAACAGAAACAGAAGCACAGACCTTAACTAAACTAAAGGTAAACTAAACGATACTAAACTAAACTATAACAGTCTGCTTTTTACATGTTAAACAAAATGAATCAGCAATCTACTGAATAACTGATTCATTTTTTTAATGAATCAGCTTTAAGATGGCCACTTCAACTAACTGACCATATGCAACAACAAAAAAACATCAGCGTTTGTTCATTTAATTTAATTTATGAATTATGAGCTAAAATTTGGTGTGGTAAAAGCTGAGCTCTGTTCTCATGTCAAACTTTAGTTTTGTTAAAACATGATCATATTTAAGGAATGCTAGTTTAATTTGCTAAATGTTTTTATCTGGTAATCACAAATATCTTACATCATCTGATCCTGTTTTATCACCAGAAGCTGTTTTGTGTTTTAAAATGTATTTGTTGGTTTCTGCATGTGTCTGAGCTAGGGGTTGAACGAGTACATAATTTTTAAACTCGACATTAACATAATAATACTCGAGTAGAGCTCGAGTAGTTGATGATGTCATAGGATCTCAAGATGCAAAAAATAATTAACTAATTAAAACTGTAAAAAAAAAGAAGTAATTTATTATTTACAAAAAAAGACCAACAAAACATTGGGAGCATATACAGTATTAGGCTCCTACCATTTATCTTACAGCAAATAAGTCACAGGAAACCCAAAACTGTTAGTTATTATTGTTAAGCTGCAAAAGAGAAAAAAAATGTGCGGCACGTCAAAAACGAAACTAAAAACAGTGGGGCGGTTGACCATCCCGCACCACCGCCTGTGGTGCTGCGCATTAGGTTTAGTTTTAGAGATTAATATGTTAATAGGTTTTTATAGGTTTAGAGATTAATATTTTTTGCCTTTTATTTGTGTTTATGGTTCGGTCAATTGGACCCGGTGTTACACCACATTCTGTGACCTGCAACAGTTCATGCAACACCGCCCCCTACGATCACAATATATGGGGGTCACAGAAAATGGTGTAACACCGGTTTGCAACGTGCTCCAAACAGGAAGTTGATTCATTTTCTGTTCTGTAACTGCGACGTGATCACGTCACTACGAATACTCGACTTGAAATGAAAAAACTCGATAGAGGTCCAAGTAATCAATGTGTCGATTACTCGAGTAGTCTGTTAAAGCCATAGTCTGAGCTGCATCTGATCCTGTTAAAAAAAAATAAAATAAAAAAGTTGAGTTGGAAACAAGATGATGTGAAAAAACGGTATAGGCACGATGTGATCAGTCCTCGTCCTTCTGTCATGCTCTGGTGAGTTGTGGTGTCACACCGAATGCTCCACACAAATATTAGCCCAGGGTGTGTTTCTGATTGATTTGTTCTCTGGTCATGTTGGATAAAGATAGACGCCACCCAACAGGACCAACGGCAGCTAAAAATAACACAAATAAATCAAGGCTGGAGCGGCACGCACACACACACACATTGGTGTAGCCCTGATTTGCTGAATGTGGTGATGAGGTGGGGTCAAAGTTCAAAGCCAGCTGTTCTTCTGTAGTGCTGGTGACACACACCTTCCAATCCTTAAAGATGGGATTAGAAGCTAAAAAAAAAGCAAAATGCTAGATAGAAGCTTAAAGATGTAAAATCCTTATTAGAAGGACAAAAGCAGAATGCTAGTTAGAAGCTAAAAGAAGCAAAATGCTAGTTAGAAGATTAAAGATGTAAAATCCTAATTTGGACAAAAGCAGAATGCTAGTTAGAAGCTAAAAGAAGTAAAATATTAATTAGAAGCTAAAAGAAGCAGAATGCTAGTTAGAAGTTTAGAGATGTAATATCATAATTACGGTAGAAGGAAAAATGCAAAATGCTAGTTAGAAGCTAAAAGAAGCAGAATGCTAGTTAGAAGCTTAAAGAAGCAAAATGCTAGTTAGAAGCTAAAAGAAGCAGAATGCTAGTTGCTTAAAGAAATAAAATCCTAATTAGAAGGAAAAACGCAGCATGCTGGTTAGAAGCTAAAAGAAGTAAAATATTAATTAGAAGCTAAAAGAAGCAGAATGCTAGTTAGAAGCTTAGAGATGTAATATCATAATTACGGTAGAAGGAAAAATGCAAAATGCTAGTTAGAAGCTAAAAGAAGCAGAATGCTAGTTAGAAGCTTAAAGAAGCAAAATGCTAGTTAGAAGCTAAAAGAAGCAGAATGCTAGTTGCTTAAAGAAATAAAATCCTAATTAGAAGGAAAAATGCAGCATGCTAGTTAGAAGCTAAAAGGAGAAGAAGGAGGCGATTTATGTAAAACGGGAGAAACCATCGTTAAACAGAGGAGGAGGCCTAAGATTTCAACTTTCTAAAACTTGTGGTGCAGCTTTAGGACTGATTCCCAGACGTCTCTCACCTGAGGAGAACAGAAGAGCTTCGTTTGTTAATTAGACTAACAAGACTTTGACAGGTCCTTGCTATCAATGTGTGAGGTGTGAATTGTCAATTTACATACAGTAGGATGTGTGTGTGTGTGTTTCCTGTAAGGTCTGCTTTCACACACTGAACTTTGAATGGGTCACAGGCACGTGTTATCCCAAGTATGTGTGTGTGTGTGTTAGCTTCCAATTTACATGGGTTGGTGTGTCAGTCTCGAAGAAGAAAATGAAAATGCAGTTTGGTTTATTCATTTTAAATTTTATTTATGACTCAAAAAATGGCAGCTTGACTTTGAAATGAAAAAGCATTCCTGCTAAACCATTTTAGTTTTAATTTCGTCTCAATTACTCTGGGTTTGCTTTTGAGATTGAATATTGTCACACTTTGAGCGCAGGGGTGCAGGATGAAAATGAAAATGCAGTTTGCTCTGTAGTTCAATGAGATATAACAGTGCTGAATAAGAAAATGAAAATGATTTAATCTTAATTTTATTTCTGACTCAAAAAAGGCAGCTTGACTTTGAAATTAAAAAGCATTTCTGCTATTTCATTTTAATTTTCAAAATTGAGATTTCAAAATGAATTTTGGCCACTTTTTACTTAGACATATATTGAAAATTAAATGTTAAATGTTATTTTACTTATCATTTTAATTAAGTTACAAATTGAGCAGTCTCGAAGAAGAAAATGAAAATGCAGTTTGGTTTATTCATTTTAAATTTTATTTATGACTCAAAAAAGGCAGCTTGACTTTGAAATGAAAAAGCATTCCTGCTAAACCATTTTAGTTTTAAATACGTCCCATAAACGCTTCCATACAAACCAGGTACTGGTAGCTTTGGTAATGTGTGCAGGTGCCAAGTCCTGTTGGAAAATGAAATCTGTATTCTGTATGTCTATAAAGTTGGTCAGCAGCAGGAAGCATGAACTTCCTGGTTGTGTTGACCTTGGACCTTAGAAAACACAGCAACACTAGCAGATGACATGGCCTCTCAAACCATAACTGACTTTGGAAACTTGACACTGGACCTAAAACAACGTGGATTCTGTGCCTCTCCTTTCTTCCTCCAGACTCTGGGACCTTGATTTCCAAAGGGAAATGCAAAATTTACTTTCATCAGAGAGCAAAACTGGACCACGCAGCAGCAGTCCAGTCCTTTTTGTCTTTAGCTCAGGTGAGATGCTTCTAACTACTGACTCTTGTTCGAGTGGCTTGACAAAAAGAATGCGACAAACCCATGTCTTTCATATGCGTGGTGGTTCTTGAAGCACTGACTCCATCTGCAGGCCATTCTTTGTGAATCTCCCACACATTTTGGAATGGGTTTTGTTGCACAATCCTCTCCAGGGTGCAGTTATCCCTATTGCTTGTACAATTTTTTGTGTGCTCCGGTTCTCACTGTTGTTCAGATTTTTTGATCAAGGTTCCTGCTGTGATGGTCAGCCCTGTGAGGTATGCTTGAGCCCTTTGGTCGGGGTGGCTGCTGGGTTCTGGCGGGGGGTCAGCTGTGATTGTGTGTGTATGGTCGTTGGTGGTGTAGGACGGAGGTTGGGGGTGTGACTTCGCTTTGACGGGGCGCTGGCTGGTCGGCCTGGTGTGACATTCGCGGTGGGGGTGCTGTGTGTGTGAGTGTGTGGGATGGGGTGGGTAGGTGGCGTGCTGGGGCTTCTCCGGGCCTGTGGTGCAGAGCTCTTGGTGTGGTGGGCCAGCCTCCCTTGGCTGCTGCTCCCTGCTGCTCTGGCCCCTGGCCTGGGGTTGGCCTGCGATCGCTGTCGGGTGGGTGGGGCACATGGTCAGCCCGACAGAGGCTCTTTCGGGCTGTCTGTGTGCGCCTGTTTATGTCTCGGGTTGGGTTTTTGGTGGTTCCCTCTCTTGGATCAATTTGGGGCACCCATTTATTGTGGGGTCTACTTCCTCCTGTCGCACCCACCTCCGGTGGAGGGCCCCGCTACCACCGGTGCATTGGTGGCTCTCGGCTTCTGGGCTGGGTGATTGGGTGTGTGCTGGCCTGCCCTGGTGGCTGCCTGCCAGGGCCTGGGTGCACTGGCTCTGTCGGGCCTATGTTGGGGGGTGGTATGACGCCGGGACTCTGTGTCCCTGGCCGCATCTACTGGTGGTGGAATAGTGAAGTGCAGGATGCCATTCAAAGAAAGAGATTAGCCAAGAAAAAATATGACAGTGAGAGGACTGAAGAGAGGAGACAGAAATACAAGGAGATGGGACGTAGAGCAAAAAGGGAAGTATATGCATAGAAGTAGCTAAGGCAAAGCAGAGGGCGTACGATGAGTTGTATGGGAGACTGGACACTAAAGAGGGCGAGAAGGACTTGTACCTCTCTCTCTCAGGCTGTAAAGGATGTGCAGCAGGTTAGGCTTATTAAAGATGGTAATGGTAATGTTCTAACAAATGATGAGAGTGTGATGGGAAGATGGAAGGAGTACGAATGAAAGAGCAACTATAAGGGAATTAAGTTGATGGGCCACACGATGAAGATCTGGGAGAGAGTTGTGGAAGCAAGACTTAGACAAGAGGTGACTATCTGTGAGCAACTGTATGGTTTCATACCAAAAAAGAGCACCACAGATGCCATCTTTGCTTTGAGAATGCTGATGGAGAAGTACAGAGAGGGTCAGAAAGAACTCCATTGTGTCTTTGTGGATTTAGAAAAAAGCATATGACAGGGTGCCAAGAGAGGAGGTGTGGTATTGCATGAGGAAATCTGGAGTGGCAGAAAAGTATGTTAGACTGGTACAGGACATGTATGAGGACAGCAGGACAGTGGTGAGATGTGCTGTAGGAGTGACAGATAGCTTCAAGGTGGAGGTGGGATTGCATCAAGGATCGGCTCTGAGCCCCTTCTTGTTTGCTCTGGTGATGGACCGACTAACAGATGAGGTCAGGCAGGAATCCCCATGGACTATGATGTTTGCAGATGACATTGTGATATGTGGTGAGAACAGGGAACAGGTGGAGGTATTCACTTGAAAGAAGAGGAATGAAAGTCAGCCGTAGTAAGACAGAGTACATGTGTGTGAATGAGAGGGAGGCCAGTGGAACAGTGAGGCTACAAGGAGCAGAGGTCACAAAGGTGCAGGACTTCAAGTACTTGGGGTCCACTGTCCAGGAAAATGGGGAATGTGGTAAAGAGGTGAAAAAGAGAGTCCAGGCAGGATGGAGTGGATGGAGAAAAGTTTCAGGAGTGATTTGTGACAAAAAGGTGTC
Source organism: Garcialebias charrua (assembly GCA_038048925.1). Taxonomy (NCBI): domain Eukaryota; kingdom Metazoa; phylum Chordata; class Actinopteri; order Cyprinodontiformes; family Rivulidae; genus Garcialebias; species Garcialebias charrua. Next base: position 3,743 of record JBBPBX010037361.1, on the reverse strand, counting down.
AGCAAAGGTCAAAGGAAAAGTTTACAAGACAGTGGTGAGACCAGCTATGTTGTATGGTCTGGAGACAGTGTCACTGACAAAAAGACAGGAGAAAGAACTGGAAGTGGCAGAAATGAAGATGCTGAGGTTCTCCTTAGGAGTGACAAGGATGAATAAGATTAGGAATGAGATCATTGGAGGTACAGCACATGTTGAACATCTGGGAAATAAAGTTAGGGAGGCCAGACTCAGTGGCGCAAATGGGCGCTATGCCGTGGATGCACTGCATGGGGGCGCTGGACTTAAGGGGCGTCAAAAGCGTCTCTAGAAAAAAACGTTTTTCTAGCAGGCATTTTCTTTAAGCATGAAATGACAATAACAGGAACAGCACTGATTAGGCGCCCCCCCTGCTCCCTCACCTCCCTCCTCCTGTCTCTCTGCTCTCCCTTCACACACAAGTGCTGTGAGTGTGAACACGTGCCCACAGGCGCGTTATTTATTTATTTTTTATTTTTTTCACTCGTGCACTGGAGCAGCAGAAAAAAACTTTCCAGGGCGCAAAACAGAAAAAGGGAGAAGGAAGTTGTTGGCAGGATGGAAAAAAAGCCTTTCAATGTGGTTAAAAGATAGTAGGTAAGTACAGTCAGTGTACAGTATATGAGCAGGACAGGAGGCTTGTAAATATTCAGGTTAGCTAAAGCTAGCCTAATATAGGAATCCGCATGCGGCAAATTGGATGGTTAGTTCCACGCAGCCACGGATGCAATCAAAAGCCTGACGCAGACGCTGGCTGCCCACCCAGCACATTCTTTTGTCTGTTAAAAATGAACGCTCTATTTCAGAATAAATGCGACTTATTCATTCAACCTTTATTAATACAGGTTAATCCCATTGAGCCTCGGGGACTCATTTACAAGAGAGACCTGAATACTCCGAAGTGGCTAACGTATACAGGTAGTCCCCGACTTACGACGGTGTTCCGTTCCTGCGTGGCGTCGTAAAGCGAATTTCGACGTAAGTTGGAACATACGTAAATACTTCACCTTATACGTACAGTACTGTATTTTACCAAGCACTTAGCCTATCCGAACACAGTACCCTACATAATTATCAAAACACCCATACATTTGGAGCCATAATGAAGGAACAAAATAGTTAATAACCTAATGGGAGCTGGTGAAGCCGTTCCTCTGTCCCTCCTCCGTATTCTCTATGGCATTTACGTCATAAAACCACCGTCCAGCTCGGTCCATCCTCCATACGTGTTCGTTTACGACGTAAAACTGCATTCACAGTACACACGGTAACCGTAAGTTGTACAATGTACAGTTTTGTTTTGTTTTTTGAATATCCAGAGGACCAGACTTAGCTTTTTTAGACAGTACAGGCCAGCTGTAGCCTCCGCAACAATAAAACCGGAAACTGCCAGAAACTGCATACTTCGGATTTTCAAAATAAGTAAAAAAAATATATATATATATATATATATATATTAAATGGGAGGTCCGCCGTATCCGCGAAACGTCGTAACTCGAGACGTCGTAAGTCGAGGACTACCTGTATATTTTTCCTCTTCATGATGCTTTTTTTGACTGATGCGACTTATGCTCCAGAACGATTTATAGTCCTGAAAATACGGCAATTACAATCAACAGTGATCAGTAAAAACACAAATTAATATCAGAAAGATTCAGAAGACATTTTTGATTGTTGCTATTACTTCAACATTTTGTAATTACGACATCTAAACTGGTTAGATGAAGTTGTTGCCAGTGCGTTATGATGGTCGCCATGGTAACTACATACCTGTGTCTTTTACTCCCTGTCAGGAATGTGGAGAGAGGCAGGCAGAAACAAATGGATTATTAATATGTTTATGTTTATTAAATTTGTTCATTTTTTTACAAAAGAAGCAATACAAGACAATCTCATAATGATAGTGTACAAAAATGTAAAAAAATGAAAGGTAGCAGAAAGAAGAATAAATCTTATTATATCTGCCCCTTATCTCCAACAATCAGATTAAACAACAGTAGTCAAACCATGTAAACAATAATAATCTTCAACCAACTTTTTCCAACAATCAGGTTAAACAATAATATTCTTCAACCAACAGTACAAAATGACTAACTCTTTCTAATTTTCTAACTAATACAATACACATTACGTTATTTCACATATATTTTTTAACACATTTGTTTTGATCATTTTTTTAAATGTAAACATTGACTTGGCATTTTTAACTACATTCTCCAAGCCATTCCATAATCTAATTCCCTGAATTGAGGTAGAACGTCCCTTCAAACTGGTTTCTGCACAAAGTTTTATGATTTCTGGGATATATTTATTTGTTTATTACCACAGATTATCACAGATCTCTTTTTCAAGGAAGGCCTGTGTCTAAAAGGAGCCTGAACCCAAGACCTTGGTGTGAGGCAACAGTGCTACCACTAATCCACCTTGCTACTAAACTTGGCCCTTAATATATGAATTGTACACCCCACCCTCCCCCAATGGAAAAAAGTAGCTTGCAGTTGTAAAACATTTAACTATAAAAAGAAACACATGCGTTTGCATGTTTCTTTGTAAAATAAAATAAATGAATGTGATTACGGAGCAGAAAGGTGCTTCACTGTGTTTTCAAAGCTTTCTGCCCACAGTGAGCCACACGGTTGTGAAACAGTTAAACCATGCAGATCTTACAACGATGTTCTGCAGAAAACATAGACAGACGTGTTCGTGCAGGACGGATGCTTTCTGTTACGGCTGGTGATTAACAAAGACCCTCGTGTTCTGTGGCTTTCCTCCTCCCAAGCCAGCAATCACCAGAGAGGCTCGTTTATTTGAAATGAATTGTCAGACATTTGTCACTAGCCTATATTCTGAATTAATTATTTTAAATTGTGATAACTGGGGCATTACATTTTAACAAGTCTACAAGGGGCTCTGTTTGTAAAGTAATATAATGAAACTGACAAGTGTGTGTTGTAAACTAATTAATGTTAGAAACTAGTTTGTGTTTGGTGTTGATTCACAACCATTCACTGTGACCACAAGAGTGTAGCCTCGGGACTGTTGAGCAAAAAAAAAAGTTTTTCCTTAATTGTTTAAAAGGTTATTTCCCCTGGATAATTATCAGTCTTGTAAACCTTTAACTCTTTTTTGTTAAACTGTAGTGTATAAACATCTAAAAATGCAGTAAATCAGATTTAATTGCAATGTGTGGAAGGAATAAATAGATTTAAAAAATTGAACATTATATGAAGTAAATTTGAGATTTAAACAATTATTGAACGTTACGACCTACCTCCCTGTTTGTTAAAAATTATCCCATGAACAGATTTTGATGAAACCATCAAAGTGATTATTGGCTATTAACATTTGGAGTCAATTAAACCACAACTAATTAACAGAGCAATCAAAAATGGCTGCAACACCAATTTTACTTGTACAAACACTGAGCTAAAATGTGAGTTACTGTTAACCGAGCGTTATCGTCAAACTATATGCTGAGTGATAACATGCAAGAAGTTTGTGTAAAACTTTGATGTTAACCCTGTCTGTTAGTGAAATATTTCATAAGCCATAGGACAGACTTTCACAAAAGTTCAGAAAGTAATTAATGGAAATACTTCTACACCTCATACAACGTTGGAGTCACCCTGATTGAAGATGGCCACCACAGCTTGTTGAGCTTAGCAAACACACACATGGCTGTAATTTATTCATTTTTATACATTACAAGATACACTTTGGTGGCAGTA